>PVIH01002190.1:0-199611 GCA_004025045.1 Sigmodon hispidus | reverse complement strand
CACACACACAGAGATGTGGGCCTAGTTCCCAGGGTGGAAACCTAATGAATTTTCCCTTCCCATTCCTCCTTAGCGTGTCCTACCACAATGTTCACCGAGCTATTTGGGAACTGGTTGGGACTTTGGTCCTTGCCAAACCAGAGGGAGGGACATTGTCTCATGATGGGAAAAACAAGACACCAGCCCCAGCTGTCTTCGGTCTCCGCTGGCCCTCCAGAGCCTGACTGGTCTCATGTAGCAAGTGGAGCTAAGGAACACCAAGTGATCTATCCTTCCCGCTGGTGTCTGTGATCAGTCTCGGGCTGAGGGGTGAGCCATGAGGACACCTTGGTACTAGGTCTGGTACAGACCACTAGAGTGGATGTTACCGGAACAGCTCTGCTTTGCTCTCACCATGGGAGTGGCGAGGGAAGGAAGGTGAGAAGGCTCTTAGTTTAGGACCTGTAAGATGTGCATTTTAAGTACAATTTCACCACTAGGCCAAGCAAATCCCCGCTGGTTTCCCTCTTTCATAACACATGGGCCAAGACCAGTACACTTCAAATTCTTAATTGACTCATAATAAACACATTATGATATAACCCAGAACACACATCTACAGGTAACTGAACAAAGCAATACTTTTTCCTGCAGCAACACCCTGTTGCTGCCCTTTCTGGTTCACTTAAAAAAATGCTACACTGGGCTGGTGAGATGACTTAGTGGTTAAAGGTCCTTGCTGCCAATTCTGATGACCTGAGTCCAGCCCTAAAATCCAAATAGTAGGAGAGACTCAACTTCTCCAAATTGTCCTCTGGCCCCCACATGCAAGCCACAGTGCACACATGGACACCCACACACGCACAAAATACATAAATGTAAACGAAAAGCTACACCAACTAAAGGGCCACATTTGGGACCCACAGGTTAAAGCCAACCTAAGGCCCTGTGCTTCACCCACCATTCTAAGAGGGTCTCCTTATGGTTCCCAAGCTATTGATTGTTCAGGCAATCCCCTGCTTCAGCATCCTGACAATAGCCACGTGCCACCATGCCACAGTCAGTTACTTTAGGCTGCAGTTAGTTGCCCCAGCTTCCCAACAACAGAATGTGAGTTCAGGAGGTCGGAAACAATCACCCAGGCCTCTGTGGGTGGCCTAGCACAGGTCGGTAGCCAGGGGGTGGAAATGAGAAGACAGGTCTGGTGGACTAGGCCCCGCCTCTCCTCACCTTTTCAAGTGTTCCAGCAGGAAAAGGAAGGTGATGAGGTTGGGGTCGGGCAGGGAGCGGAGTAGGTGCATCATGCAGTTCTCCTTGGCAGCAGGGTCTGACAGGGCTGCAGGAGGAGAAAGGGTTAGGGCAGGGCCTGGCTGGAGGGCCTGGTCCATGTGTGGGCTGTCAGCAGTGGGCTCCCCTGGGATGCCCGCCATGGGCATCATCCATAGCCATCATCCCAGTGCCAGACAACCCATACCCTATGCTAGTCTAATCCAATAGTGGCACATTATTCCTAGGGGTGGGGATGTTTTCCGTCAAACACTTCTGATTCTGGTACCTAAACTGAACAGCCTCCCCGGGTTTCACATTCTCCATGGGGTGGAAGCCTTGTCTGCCTCAGGAGATGGAAACACTGTGCCAGGCCTGGAAGTGGCCTATGTAGGTGGGCACGGGAGCTCCACTGGCTAGTACCTGGGCAAGAGGAGAGCCATTCTGTGGGGCTCAGAACAGCTGTCCCCCAGGATATTATGGTTTAAATCACCTCGTTCTCTGGCCTCAGGAGCTGTCAGCTCAGGGGCCTTCTTCCCTAAATGCCTGTGTTTCTAGAAAGCAGATAATATGTAAGGAGTCACAAATGGGACACAGGCAGGGGACAGGTGAGCAAGAGTCCACCTTAGCACCAGGCCCCAGCAGGCAGCACCTCACTCTCAGGCCATGACAGTCAGCACTGGACAAACCACTGGCAGGAAAGCTTAAGGCATCTCCTGCTTTTTATTTTAGCAGCCAAGGAGACTTAGCCCAGCCAACCCCCTCAGGATACCAGAAACCTCACCGATGCCCTCCATGAAGGCTGGGTAAAGTCGATCTGTGAGGAGGGGCTCGGGCAGTTCCCGAAAGTAGAGCTTGAGGGTACCAGCGATGGCATTGATGTCCATGTCGCTGAGCATCAGTAGGATGTCCTTGTTATCTGTACAGGAGGGGGCAAAGTCTGAGGCTACACCAACCTGAGACATCTCCTCAGTGGCAGCCCTCAGTACTGTTTCCGGCCCTCAAACCCCTACCTCTCTGGTGAAGGTTTGAGGGTACGTAGTCTGAGTACCCACTACACTTCAGTCTGGCTTCCCCTTAGAAAGGCAAAACACACATTGTGCCCACCAGCTCTGTTTTATCAACTCAGCTGTTATCTGGGAAGGGGCAGCAGGGGACAGGCTGGAGTCTATCTGCTGTGGCTTCCCAGAAGAGAGGAGAGAGATAAACTTGTCACCTAGAGTACCAGAGCTACATCCATACCACATAACACACACCTAATGTTATGTTCCAGGGAGCCATAGACCAGCATGCTCTCAGCCTCTATCCTATCCTTACCCACCAAGACTCATTGCTGCTGGCCTAGTTCAGGCATCCTGATCACTGGGTATACTACCACTCAGCCTGACCCAGCAGGATGGAGAAGAGGAAACCAAAGGCCAGACCCCACCACAGAAGGGCTATGTGGAGAATGAACAGGGCCCAGAGATAGCAGGGAAGAGCCTGAGCCAGCAATATATACTCTGGTCTCAATTTCAGTTCAGGTCCAAAACCTACAAGCTGGGTAACCCAGAGGAAGGGACCCAACCTCTCTGAATGCCACTCTTATTTGTAGCAGTGGTTAAGACATCAAGTGGAGGGCTGGAGAGATGGCTCAGAGGTTAAGACCACTGACTGTTCTTCTAGAGGACCTGAGTTCAATTCCTAGCATCCACATGGTAGCTCACAACCATCTATGATGAGATCTGGTACTCTCTTCTGTATACTGTATACATAATAAATAAATAAATAAATAAATCTTTAAAAAAAAAAAAAAGGCATGGAGTGGAGGGAGAGTCAGTAACAAGATGGAGAACATGTGATTTGTCAGGGGGACTCAGAAGCGGCTTCCTTCATTGCTACAACAAACTACAGACCAAGGCTTCTCTGCTCTCCACAGCGGATCGGGTACTACCCATGCCCACTGGACCTCCCTACTCACTGGCATCAAAGACGGCCTTCAGTGCCTGGATGTCCGTGGCCACCCCTGATATCCTGTAGATGCCAACCTCGTCGATGCCTCTCTTCTCCACCTCTTCTACACATTGTCGTACGATGTAGGGCACCTTGGAACGCTCCCGCCTGCAGGACATGGGCGCATAGGAGACGGATGGAGGGACCTTCTCACTGGCTGTGCCCTCTATTCTTCCACAGCATATTTCGGCTTTGTGTGGCTTTAGCCCCTTGGGAAGGCCCAGGGAAGAGGCTATCTCACTCCATAAAGTCTGCTTGCTAAGGTATGGCAAAGGGTATGGAGTGGGAGAAGTCTCAAAGAAGGCTAAAGAACATCCCATTGGATTCAAATGCTGTGGGTGGGGTGGTTCAGTGGGAGAGCACTTCTGTAGCAAGTCTAAGACTGGGTCTACACCCTAGCAATATAATTAAAAAAAAAAAAAAAAAGAATGTTCAAGAGGAAAGGACAAACAAAAAGTGTTCTTGGGGAAGCTAAGCAGCTAATCCATATAACCAGGGTAGGTCAAGGCCTGGGAACAAAGCGCCCAGAGGGCAGAGTGACCTAAAGGGTGTGTCCCTTCCCCAGCCAACCACTCTCAGACTCCAGCTTTCTGCTGCCAAGCCCAAATGTGGGCCCACAGTCAGTCACTTCTTGTTTACTGCAGGAAACAGGCACTCTGGCTTCCCCCTGGGACTGTGCAGTTTCCATGTTGGACTGCTTATTTCTAAAGTATCCTGGGAGCCATCTCTGGCCTCTGAACTGCTTGTCGGTGTGACTGACTAAGCTGCTGGCATGGGCAGGGGGCTGGAAGGTGGGATGGTTGGCACCTCCGCCTCCAAGGGAGCACCTACTTGGTCACCACACTGATCTTCACTCCAAAGACGCCAGTCTGCTTCTTGGACGGAGTCCTCTTCAGGCTCATGTCCCGGCTGGTAAATTTCATGGAGAATTCCACTTTGATCTGGTCAGGGGGTGGAGTAGGTACAAACCCCCCAGGGCGTGAGTGTCACCAAACATAGGGCCTCTCTCCCCAGGACTGTAAAGAGGGCTACCCTCAAGCTGCTAGGGTTCCATGCATACCTGCAATTGGGGTGGGGAAGGGGAAGGGTGTGACCAAAGAGAGAACACTGGTCTGAGGGAGGTACAAGCAGCCTAGTGCCCAGGGGAGGGTGGCCGGAGGGTGCTCACTGTGGCTCCGATGTCCTTACCCCATTCATTTCAATCACATCCGTATGCCAATTCTTGGTTTCCACGGTCTGCGGATCCAGCTGTAAGCAGGGAAGGGAGAAGAACAGGTCAGAGGTCAGCTCCTCCCCCGACAGTCAGTCAGAAAGGCAGAGCCTAGGTGCTCATCTTGAAATCAACCTGTTGAAGTACCTTGAGCCCACAGCCCCCTGCCCCCTAGGGAAGGACTCCTGATGCCCTGACGAGGAGGGGCACCTTCTATGAGATACTGGACTTATCACACCGTGACTCCTGACCAGCACATTACAGTCAGATAGGCCTTGCCACCTCATTTCACAGACGCATCAGCTGCACACTAGGAGCGGGTGACACACGGTACACACTTGGATAAGCATAGAAACTGAGGGGAAACCAGAACTTCCTGGTTCCCTTGGCACCTACTAGAAGAAGCAGCCTAAAACTACACCATGCCCATGCATTATATCCTCAGCTACCTCCCATCCCAGCATATTTTAAAGTCAACATCTTTGCATAAGTAGCTGTAAAGAATATCATTTCCAGGATAATGTAAATATTGACATGTTGAAATGATGACATCATTCTTTAAGTATATGCAGTAGAATCTAATTACCATAGTGATTCAACACCCACCATCATCCACTTAAACACAAGAATGAGCTCATCTTTTGAGGTGACAAGGCCCTTCTGACAATGTGGTCAGGAGCCAGCACAGGGCCTCACAGAAGCTGCCCCTCTCCTTCAAGGGATCAGAGCTGATTCAGCTCTCCCTGCCTACCTTTATTCTGACCTTTGAGGGGACATGTGCCTAAACAGGCCACTGACCCACAGGGAAAACACAAGATGGATGTGGGTTAGCCCAGGTCCTTCCTGTGTGGGTCACCTCTGATAGGCTTTGGGGTTCCACCTGGCTCGCTCTGGGCCTGCATCTAGGCTGCAGAGGCTCAAGCCTCGTGTCCAGCAGTCAGTTCCTCACACAGAGGGCAATGGAAGTGAGCACAGGAAAAGCAACACACACATCCTCCTTGAGCAGGGCACCTGCCCGCAGGATGGCCTCCAACTGCTGCCCAAGCCCCTTATTCAGAGGCCATGAGTCCAAGGACTCTAGGGAGTCCCAACAGAAACCCCAACTTTCTCGAACCTCTGTTCCCTCTCAACTTTTGTCCCCAAATCCCTGACCGGCAGCATGGCCGGCTTTTTCAGTTCCTTTACTGCACCTAGACTGCTCAGTGTTAGAGGCAGAAACTCTGTCTGCTCTGATTCTGTCCCCCAGAAGAGGCTGCACAGGCCAGAGTGGTCTTAATTGCCCTTCCCCAGCTGACTGAGAAGGATGCATCACTTGCTTTGGAGATTTCTGAGATGGGGCCTTGCCCTGTCACCCTGGCTGCTCTGGAACTCTGCATCCTCCTGTCTCAGCCTCTTAGTGCTGGGATTTCAGATGTGCTAATCATGCCTGACTTACAACTACTTCTAAGCACCAGCAGAAGCCTCAGGCTATCTGATGGTCCTCACACCCAGGCAGATTCACCTTTTATCCCTCTCCTGTCTTAGTACCCTATGACCTGGCGCCTGCTCCTGAAGAGCCAATGGCTCCCCACCCCTGGAGTGGCATCTGGACATAGCATAAGTTTGGAAATGGCAGGAATTAGTAGTCAGGGATGACCTGGGGCTCCTATTCTACCTCATGAATTTGGGTGGGTCACTAAGGCTCTACAGCCTTGACTTCCTCACAGTGGTAGCCACGCCTACCTCACAGTCTGACACTTGGACAAGTGGTTGCACACACATCCAACCAGTATGGCTTAAGCCTTCATACTTGTTCCCCTTCTGAGGCTGAGGACACAGGATTAAACAGTACAAGGAACCTGCCTGCCCAGTGTCCAAGACCTAGGGAACATGCACTGGCTGCAGCCAAGTCTCCAGACTTACTCCCTGCTCAGTCTGTAGGACACCATGCCACATGCCTAACCCGACCCCTGGTAAGCCCCATGATTCTCCCAGAAGAACTACCAGGCCTCTTGGTGTAGAGTCTGGTGTCCAGCTGCTTCTAGGACAAACTTCCTGTTTCTCTCTTCCCCACAGGAGTCTATTTTCCTAGGAACCCGCTCTTTCCCCCAACATTGTTTCTCTGGGTAGCCCTGGGTGTCCTAGAACTTGCTCTGTAGACAGGCTGGCATTGAATTCACAGGCATTGGGGTCTGTGCCCTGCCCCGTACCCCTGTGCACTTTTGAAACAGGTAAACCCCTGATGATGCTAAGCTCTAACTTGCTGTGGGTTCACATGGTCCAGCCTTTCTCAGGACAGCTGTGGGTAAGGCATCCTTCTTTTTTCTTTGAATTTACACCACTACCATGTCCTTGGTTCCTGCCACAGGTGTGGCCCTAGCACCCCCTTAGAAAGACCTGCCTAGTTGCTTGGTGCCCTGACAATGACGCTCAGTTTCCCAGGAGGCCCACAGCCTTAAGAAACCAAATCTATTTCAGGATGTCATTTAAATACGGAGAAGGGGGGGGGGGAGCCAAGAGGGACATGGCACATTTTTTCAGAGAAATGATGCTGCCTGAGTTGCTGTGACTATTTATAACCCCTGGGAACTGTGGACTCTGCTATTTCCTGATTAGATTAGTGCTCAGGGTACAGGAGCCAGCCCAGGGGATGTCACTGGAGGGGACAACCATTAGTTCCTGAAGACAGGTGCCATCCATGGATCCCAGGCACAGCTGACTGGGAGATTATCAGACTGTCAACAAAGGCAGGTGGTGCTTCCGGGGGGCTAGCTGGGGAGATCCACAGGTAACACACCTGCAGTGACGCTCCTCCAGGGCAGAGCTCAGGCCAAAAAGAAACAGGTCCCAAAACATCGTAGAGGAAGTTATTAAGCATGGCCATATACACACAGCAACTCAGCTGCATTTAGCCTCAATCCCATCGCGGCCACACAGTCTGCCCTCTCCCTAATGAAGTGAAGGCCTTTAGACTGTTGTCTAAGAGTATACCAGGCCACGAGTCGCATAATGGAGGGCTTTGCTAGCATCCCAGTTAGCTGTCACTCTTCTTCAGATTAACGTGACCCTGCATGTAGGGCAGGAAGCACCCACATGGTCTGACAAGAGTGAGGCTCAGAAGCACACTCACTGAATGTTAGGAACATCCTCAGATATGGAAGCCCTTTCTCCCCAGCGCAGGCAGGTAATCTCATCATTTCTAGGCCCTTCCTTGTGCCTGGAGCAAATCTGTGCTACTCTTAACACCCGAGTCTCCTTTTCTATCCTCTATCAGTGGACAAAGTCATCTTCAAGCCAGAATCCTCCGACTGCTGGGCCACATTCCACTATGTCACATGTCCTCTGTCACACAGCTAGCCTACCAGGGAATAATGAGTAGTGTTGCTTCGTCTTCTAACCTGCCCTCATATGGGCTGTTTAATCATCAGTAAGAGGCCTGTCTATGAACAGCTGGGGACAAAGTCAGAACCAGCCACCTCTGGTCTCAGTGGAGAGAAGTGGAGGTATGAGCAGTCTTCAGGAAGCAGTGCCCTGGGAAGCAGCACCCAGAGGCTCAGTGGGCAATGCACACCACTGATGACAGTGTTCAAAGCTCCAGCCTCCAGCACTGACAGTGAGCCCCATTCTATCACCACCACAGCACTTGAGAGCAGAGGCTGTGAGGAGCTCAGCCTCCTGTATAAATCTTTGACTTCCTGCCCAGGGATTGCTCCTACCATTCTGTGGCCTCCCGAGACTGGGACCCATTCTTGCCCCTTGCTGGAAGGAACAGACTCCTCTCAAAGTCCTCCAGATTTATAACTATGTAAAGCTCTTTACCAAGGGCAGTAAGCCCACTGCACTAAAGCTGCTCTGTAAAAGGCAGCAGCACAGGAGTAGCATGACTCAAGACCCCCAATGACCGGCTGCTGCTGGGTAGTACACGGAAGGTAGTCTGGTTCCAGGGAGCCTCATTACTGGCTGACCTGGAGCCTGGGCCCTGAGCCAGGTAGGTTTCGTGTTTGATGTGGGTATGATCCCTATGGTTCTGATATCAAAGGCCACAGTGGCAGTCTCGGGCTGACTGTCTCTTGCCTTCAGTACAGTCACAGGCTTGGAGCTGGATCCCTCGGGAAACTAAGCCAGCCTGTCATTGGGACATACCACAGCCATGGAAGGCACAGCAGGCCAGGCAGTGGAGAGAGATCTGCCAAGAGAGGGCCTCGCCTTCCTGCAGCAGGGCAGTTAAGATTCCGTCAACGTGGCCGCTGAGCTCAGGGAAGGGCAGAGGAGCAGACCTCCATCCTGCCTTCCAGCTCGGCAACTGGGTCAGAAGAGACCAGGGTCAGGCTCAGGGAATTGTCACCTCCTCTTCCCAGTGGCCTGGCAGCCTCACCGTGAAGCCCAGCCAGCTCTGCCTTTCTGGCCCTCTCCCTCCAGAACAGGTACAGCAGGGCCAGCCAGGCTGCTCTGAAGGTCTGCTGTGGCCAGTGCTTGTCTCCTCCCAAGCCAGCCACAGGTGAGCTGACTCTCTATTCTAAGACACCCAGATGAGACCCCTTTGCATCCATTTGCTTCCCCTCCCAGTCTCAGGAACTTTGATGTTCCCAAGAACCACATACGGAAAGGGTTTAGTGGCTCTGAAGGAGCCTTGTAGTGACGCCAAGTCAGCTTCTTAGTCCACAGCAACCTGCCTTTGCCAGCGCTCCACCCAGGGCACTCAGCCTATGTAGACCACACTCTTAGCCTCTGGCTGGGCATGGCTGAACTTTGAGAAGAAGCACACAAAACTCTAAACTGGGCCACTTCCAGACCTTCACTTCCTCTCCCCTAGCCAAGGCCTTCCCTACTCAGGGCCAACCTGAGGATTTCACCCCAGGGCCAAGCTGCAAGTGCAAAGCAAGTATTTTACCCTGCCCGGGGCCACACCGGGGTCAGCAGGGCGGCAGCCCAGTCTGAAGGTGTTCAGGGTCAAAGCAGCACGGGAGGCCCTCAGTTGCCTGAGGCAGTAGGCTTTCCAAAGGCCATGCTGGCTGCTGTTGGAATGCCAAGGGTCTGGAAACACCGTGGGCTCATTGACTTGCAATGGTTTCATAACAATTATGAAGTTCTTTTCTGAAACTGACTTCACCTCCCCACCCTGGCTAGGAGCATTTTTTTTTCTATGTACAGAGCCTACTTCTAGTGGAAATGAGGACACTGTCGATTCCACTGTGCAGCTATGAACAGACTCCTCTCCAGGCCTCACATCTGCTCCAAGCCTTATGCTCACATACATCTACAGTGTCCCTGTGGCTGCTGAGGCACAGCGTACTGGGCCAGGTGGCACACCCTACCCACAAGGCAGATGGACACGAACCCTGCACAAGTTCCCATCTAGGTTATCAACCTGCTGCATGGCCACCCTGATAACTGGACATCTGAGAAACAGCCACAGGGCCTGAGGCTTCCTCCCTAGAGGCCACATAAGGCTGGTGGTATAGGTGAGAGCCTATATATAGAGCCAAGCTGCTCGGATTTAAGAGCCAGCTCCTCTGTTAAGCACCATGTGACATCATCTGGGTCATTCTCTAAGCCTCCATGCCTTATATATAAAATGGCATGGGAAGACTAGCACTGACGTCACAGAGTACCACGAGCTAGTACTGATGCCCAGTACCCAGGTCAAGCTCAAAACACATCAAGTTGTGCTGAGAGGCTCTATTCCTTCTTGGTCACCGCCAGGTCCCTATGCCTTCAACATTGCTCCCTCCACTCTGCATGACCTTAGCCTGTTCCTGAACACCCTTGGCCTAGAGCTTCTGTACGGTAGGTTACTTGGTCTGGACGGCACTGTTCTAGACCTTTCAGAGCTAACTCATGAAAGTTCATCATTTAAATTCTCCATGTTAAGCCTCCCGGCCATTCCTCTCCAATCCATTACCCCGTTTTCTTTTCTTCACAAGTCATCACCTGAAGTGACCCCACTTATTGACTGGCTTCCAGCCTGGGCCCCTTCTACATCCCCTGGCCCTGCACACAGGAGGTACTCCATCAACATTTGTGGTCCAGGATGTGGAGGATGGAGACAGCACTAGCTTTCTACCAGGGTTCCTTCAAGACAGGAGCCAAACACTCCTGTTTGCCTCTCTTCTCCATATTTAGTGAATGGCTGGCCATGGCTCACATGCATCCCATGTGACCCTTCCCATCCAGACTCTCCTGTGTGTGGAAAGGTTAAAGCTTAGGAATGGGAATTAAGTCTTAGTCAAATGAGCTGGATTCACAGTTCCTTCACTGTGCTGATGCCAGAAAGGAGATGTTTATCCCAGGCCTCACAGAAAATTAAGCCAGTTTTCCAAGACTGAAAAAATGAAGCCCCTTGGTTCCTACCAGCCTAGGGCACTTTCCTACAAGGAGACTATAGAGTACGTGAGTAGCACCCAAGCACCTGATGGGAATGGGCGCTGTGGGTGCCACTGCATTGGCTGTGTTTGTTTGAGGTGCCAGCTATAGTTAGGGTCACTGTCCAGGATAGAGATGCTTATAGGTTCTGTCTAAGGGCATGTTTCAAGCTAAGCTGGGCTAAGGGACATTTCCTTAGGCTCTTTTCCCTCTCTACAGAAGCCAGGGAATAGCTCCCATGGTTCCTGTGGGGCCAAGGACCATACACCTGGTCTATGGCTCCTGGAAACTCAAGACTGATACTGACTTTCTCCTGGGCACTGAGCAGGTCTCAAGAGCAGGAGGTTGTATGTTCCTCTAGGCCACCAGGGAGCTGACAGACCGCCAGTGTTCTTTCCTGTCCCCAGCATGCTGGGACTGAGAACGACAAACAGTCCCTTGTCAGCTCAGCAGAGGGCTGCATGAGTGTCCTTCACCAACACATGGCAACACTGGCAGACAGCACCTGCAGAGGTTTCGGGGATCCTTCTTAAAGCCCCCCACAAACCTGTCTCCTAGGCCTATGACATCACTAACTCTGGACACTACCGGAGCCCTGGGTGAGGGCAGCTCTGGCCTTTGAGGAACCACTTTGGCTGGCAGGCTCAGCAATCTCTGGTCCAAGGCCACCTAAAAGCAGGGCACCAAGCCCAGGAGGGCCAACTGGCCACCTGTGTATAGGATCAGACATGCTGGAAAGCACCAGGGAGGCCTGGCATTCACCTCATACAGTACCAAGAGCTAAGACATCCCAGGTGCCAAAAACATCGACAAGTTTATCCTAAGCAAGGGAATTCCATCTCGAGTAGCACTCTGTGTACAGGGAGGCTCTGCATCTGCATGGGGCTACCGTGCATCAGACATGCAGAGTCACGGACTTTGGAGAGAGCTCAGTGGAAGGGTGTTGGAACTGAGGTTGATAGACTATTCATGTGGTCCCAGAAGTCTGAGTCCCTCACTCCAGGAGGTGTAAGCACAGTGGCTGTGTGAACATAAGGGTCACAGAAACCCTCCTTCCCACCTTCTGGTCTGACCACAGTCCAGCCCCCACAGAGGTCTGGGAGGAGGAGGGGGGTTGTAGAGGTCTCTACTCTTCAGGGGACGCGTTCTTGTTCTTTTGCTTAAGGCTGAAGGAATATGACAGGGATGCAGTTGGGTCGTAAATGGCAAAGGCTCACAAAGCAAGTTCCTTCTCTTTGACAGGAAGGAATTAGGGAGTGCAACAGCAGGGTAAAGCATCAGGAAGCTACAGTCAGGGCATTTCTACTGCAGAGGCTTTTAATATCTCTCCTTCCTTCCTCAGACAGGGGCTTACTATTTAGCTTACTACGTAGCACAGGCTAGACTCAAATATGTGGTGGCCCTCCTAAGTGCTAAGGCCCCCGAGACAAGAGACCTCAAGGTGCCCCGTATCTTCTCCTTCTCAGGTACCACCTCTTATGTAAGCAGGCTGGGGTTAATGGCCACCACAGAACAGGCATCCTTAGCAACATCAGTCCCATCTTGCCAAGAGAAGCTCTTCAAAACCCTGGACTTCTCAGGCCACATGGCCTATGAAACAGAGACAAAGGCTCCAGAAGATTTCCTTGACTCTCCTCTGCTCCCTGGCCAGCATCAGGTCTGAATGAGAAGCATCTTTGTCTTGGGTGAGCGAAACAGTAGGAGTCTTGATTTGCTCACTAGACAGATGTCTCTAGCCTGGCCTTGCTTCGGGCCTCTTACTTCGTTACTCTGATTCTCACAAGGGACCCCATTAAAACCTTTGGTGGTTCCAGGATTAGGAATGGAATTCCTCCTTCAGCCCCTTCCTTCTGAGGTTCAACCTAAGAATCTAGACCCAGGCAGTGTAAGGGGAAGGGTAAAACCCTGAGCGTGCTCTAGCTGGATATGACTGGAGAGAAGAAGAAAAAGGGGAAAAAATGCAAATTGAAATGCAAGTTAAACGCTGCACATCCTGGCAGAACCCACAAAGCCAAACGCCACGTGTGTCCTCGGCTAAAAGCTTGCACAACAAACCAGCCGCCAAGCCAGGGCCTAGAATGAGGCTTCAACCCCAGAGCTCTCCATCTGGATAAGAGTAACCCTTATCTGCCCCTAGGAGAGTCCCTGGACCTCCATTTTAATATCAAGACCTTTCTATCAGAAGAGACCTTTTAGCTCCAGTGTAGGGTCCCGGATGAGTCACCCTCTCCTCCTCTCTGGCTTTTAATGGCTTTAGTTAGAGGGGACAGAAGGCCACAGGGATCTCAGCGTTCATGACATCAAAATCTCAGGCCACAGTTAATGAGTTAGTGAGTGGGTCCCTCCTGCCAGGCTGAGCAGAACCCACTTAAAGTTCTACCTAATCCCAGCATCCTTAGCCCCTTAGCCTGGCAGTGAGACACTCTGAAGTAGGCTAGCACAGCTACAGAAGGAAGGGGAAGACAGACTTCCTCTTCCCCGACCCCCACCCGCACCTACTGGCCTATGCACAATGAGGCAGACTCAGGAGGGTGGATGTCCCTGTTATCTGCATTGTCAATGACACCGACACATTCTGTCACACAGCATGTGCTAGGGGACTGAATCACCAGCTACAAAGCACAGCCCTGTGCCATAGCCACCCTGCAGTCACACTGACACCAACAAGCTTAGCAGCCCAGCACCTGGCTAAGCTGCCACCCTCAGCCAGAGATTACATGAGAAACAGAACTGTCACATACCACTGAAAGCCAGGCCAACCAACGAGTTCCTAAAGTGGCTTCTGTTTTGCCCGCCACAAATAAAAGGGGAACTGAAAATGTGGCTTTCAAGGTTTAGAATTTTGAGCCTACCTGCCAGGTACCCTGGGAGGCTGGCAGACTGCACGGCTCTTACTGGCCAAGGTCAGGAACCTGCTAAAGCAGTTCTTGCCAACCTTGAGGTTTGGGAATGATGTGCTCTGGGCTGGTGTCTGCTGGCCTCAGCAAGACCCAGGAGAGGGGGACAGGGTGGGGATGCCTCAGCACAGAGGGGCTCTGGTAGCTGCCAGGACCAGCAGGGCTCTGCTCCCTTGGTCCCTGGGGAGACTGAAGGTGACACAGGGTCCAAAGCAGGTTAGCTCAAGTTGCTGTCCTGCCCAGCACTTTCCAGGACTGATGTCACCTCTATAGGGTCAAGGATGCCTCACTGGCTAGAGATCAAACCAAACAGGAGCCAATCGGCCCAAGACCAGTCTTCTTGGCAGGTACTGGATGGCATAGATCTTGGCTGAGGATCTTCCTCTGAGATACAGGGAGACTTGCAAGTCCCATCACAGACTCCATATCCAGTTGAAGGATTACTAAGGCTCTGGCCAACCAGAACTGGCACCCGATAACAACTTGGGCAGTTGATCCGGTCTGCAGAGTTATCAAGCGCTTACTGTGTGCTGGGCACTGGGTCTGGCTTCTCCTTGGCTGCCTGAGGCCAGGGCCTAAAGCCAGCTCCAAGGCAGCCTGCCCAGCTGCAGGACAGTCAGCTTCTATCTCTGACTTTAATCCAAAGTCAGGTTTGGGCTGTAGTCAAGACCCCGCAGGCAGCTTGCCCTGGCATAGCTTGGTCAGGAAACCCCTGTCATGCTGTGTAAGTTGCTGGATACCCTGTTGGCACCAGACCAGCAGTTGTCTGGGTGGTCCCTGAAGAAGCAGTCCACAGCCCCCAGACTCTAAACATTCTCCCTCTCCACCACAGTCCTTCCTCCCTGGTGGCAAGGATCCTTTCAGCCTGCACAAAGAAAGCTCACATGGCAGACCATGCTGAGGTGCTCATCAGCAAAGGGATAGAGAGCTGATATCCATAAGAGATGGTTGAGGGTAATCAGGACTGTATTGGGCTTCTGGGAGGACAATAAGATCCAGTGAGGCTGCCTGTCTATTTCTATTCCTGCAAGCTTATATTCAGGAGGAAGCCAGGCACAGTCCACTTGCTTAGGAGACAAACCTCCTCCTCCCTGAGCCAGGGACAGATACAGAGAAGAAAGCCCAGGTAGGGTGGGGGCTGCCACTAGCATTTCTCACTAAGTTCAAGCCACTTAAAGCACACTCTTACCCATATTCCAGCCTCTGTCTTGGGACTTTTGGGACAGAGACTCGGGTAGACAGAGTCTCGGGCAGCCCCAGCCCTCCCTCAGCCCTGCAGCCCTCCTATCCCTCCGCCACCCCTCCAGCCCCTGCTAGCACCTTATGGCGGAGCAGCTTACTGCGCACTCGGCCCCAGAGCCGTGCACCAGTATTGGGCACACGCTTGCTCCCTGGCTCCTCCAGCTGATCCAGGCAGCAGTGCTCCAGGGATTCGCACACTGCCTTCAGGCTGCAGTCGGGCTGAGGCAGGATGTCTGTCATGCCGGCGGCCAGCCTTGCCAGTCCAGCTCCAAGCAGAACCGTGGAGAGGCGCACAAGTGCTTAGCAGGGACTGTTAGTGGGGCAGTCCCGAAGCAGCGGGTGTGGGGCTCCGGTTTCTCCTCCCCTCCTTCTGCGTCCTCCTCCTCCTCCTTCCCCCTCCCTAGAGACTGCAGCCAGGAAGTAGCCGAGTCTGAGCACACCACCGGGGCTCAGTGCCTCCCCTCAGGCAGCTGCTGCCTTCCCAGGTGAACTGCAGTTCCCGGGACCCGGGACCGTGCGGGTGTGCGCCACAGCAGCAGCAGACAGTATGCACAACACTCCGCCCTGCCGAAGGAAGTGACTCGAAGGATTTGGAGCTGCCCCCTCCAAAACCATGCAGGCCCGGGGTTTAACTCCTGGCAAGCTGGGGCTCCTCCTCACCCACCCTCTATCTTTCTTTCCAACCTCCACTAAATAAAAGTTTGACAAGCAGCTAAGCGCAAGCCACTTTCTAGTCGTTAACTCCTTCACTACCAGGCTGCTCCTGGGGCTTGGGTAGCTATCAAGGCCAAGCTAGTGGAGACTTCCAGGGGCCATAGTTGTGGGGAACTGGCCATGAAGAGCTGCCTCCCTCCCTTGCAAAGGGCTGCTTTGGCATTCCACTTCCCTACTCAGTTCCTGCCCCAGGCTCCTCAATGCCAACTTGGCAGCAGGGCTGGACACTTGCTTATGCTCCCAAACCCCCTGTGGCAAATGTACAGAATAAAGAAGCAGTCCCAGCAGGTATTAGGTCCCTGTGACCCTCACCAAGAACTTTGTGAAAGCATATGGGACTCTGTCATGGGTGCACGGATGCATTTAGCTGCAGCCCTGTACACCTCACCAACAAAGACTTTTGCTACAGGGGCAGAGGATGCCCAACAGCATAGGAGCAAATGCAGTATCTTGGGAGACAGAACTAGGAAGTGTTTGTTTCCCCGCCCCCCCAGACAAGGTCTCTCAATGTAACACTGACCTCAAACTCAGAGATCCACCTGTCTCTGCCTCCCCAGTGCCGGCTAACTCAAGAATGAGAAGTGATTCCTTTCTCAAGCTAATCATGCAACTTAGAGTGTGATACTTAGAGAGAAAAAGCAGAACCCTAGAGGCTAGGACATATGCAAGCCAGGTATCCTGGCCATCTCACCATTGCAAAGCTGGGCATGCACAGGAAGGAGTCCTGATCCACACAGTGCCGAGCAAGAGCAAGTACCACGCACGGGGCTCTCAACACTGCACTTACTCTGACAGTGCCATTCATGTTTCCATTTGGGAGTTGTGAGAAGCAGGGCTCCCAGGAGAAACATCCCGGCTTGAGGTACAGATAGAGTTACAACTGGGAAGGGACAGAAAGGGCCCTCCAAAGTCCCCACGAGTCACCAAGACTGCCTGGCTGAAGTGTGGATAGTTCTCAGCGTCAGGGAACAAGAGACAGATTTGGATATAGCAACCAGTCCTGGCCCTCTGATACCCCTGCTGGTTCTCAACCAGTGACAGTCCACAGCATTTCCTATTTCTGACCTTGGCACCTTTCTGGGAAAGGGGCAGTTTAACTGCAGGGCCAGCCAAGAAGTGGTCAGAGAAAGACTGCCCTCTCTCTGCAAGGACTAAAAACTTCCCTCCACCCTTCCGAAGAACAAGCATTCCTGCCTTACATTTGAGGAAGTGGAGTGACTGACTGCAGTAGACTGGTTAGTGCAGCGCCTCTGTCCTACTCACTTTGAAGAAATGACCCTTTGCGTGACCCAGGTGACACTCCCATTAGGAGGGGAGCAGGGGCTGAGAAATCAGATGAACCAAAACCCACCTATGACAAAGTGTCCACCCTGAGGGCGGCAGGGAGTAGATGGGACTTCTCACGCTCAGCAGGAGGCAGAAGGGCTTTGCGCATCTACTATGTAGCACATGAAAATGGAGGTGTGCTTTCTCTGCCTTCAAGAAGCCCAGGGTTATACCACCAGGTCAGTGAAGAAAAAGTACTGCAAAAGTTGAAAGATCAATTTTAGAGGAAGGGATTCAGGTGCTATATACATGGGCAAAGTCGCTCATCCCTCCCACAGGTCCTGGCTGTGCTCAGCATCCTCTTCACAAAGGTGTAACTGCTGCTTGCATAACTAGCTGGGAAGGCACCTTCTGAACTGCTCACCTCATTCACCTGCTGCAGACACACAGCTGGTAATGCTGCTGGCTGGTTAATTTCAGAACGGCTGACACTGGCTTGCTAAGGTTCTCTTCCCTCCAGCTGGGTCAAATGTCGAGCGCAGTCTCAGGGAAATGTACACTGTTCCCACCACTGGTGTGTGGGAGAAAAGGGACAGGATAAATCCTGTTCCCAAAGTCCTACACTTGTCTGTCTTGAGAACCCCAGGCTCAACACTTGTCTGGGTAAAGCAAGCTCTGATTGGATAAGCAATGGCCGACTGGTCTCCATGGTGACAAAGGTGCCTTAGCAGATGGGTAGCAGAGTTGGGAGGTTCTTCCTTTGAGATACTCAGCTTTCCTTTTCTCCCTAAGGACTGGGGCCTTCCCAGGGACAAAACAGATTTGCCTTCTCTTCTCCAAGTCTCACTCACTCATTCCTTCCTGAAATCCATGGCACAGGGTAGAGGGTGTGCAAGACAAATGTCCCAGCAAGTTCCTCAAAAGCGGCAGTCTGAACAGTGGTCTCTACAGCCAATCACAGGAGGTCCCCATCTGCGGTAGTTAGGCAAGGCTCACATCAGCCTGGCCACCAAGGAAGTAATCACATCCCCTCCACACCTGGCAGAACTGCCTCTGAGGACAGGCAGGGCCCCTGGGTCTGGATAAACAGAGCTTGGGTGGTAAGGTTTCATGAATTAACAGATGTTGTTGCCTTCAAAATTAAAAACATCCCATCCCTGGTGGACTATCACATTCTTCGTCATCCCTTCCCTAGGCTCTTGGCCAGAGAAAAGGGGAGCTGTCCCTAGGGTGAGGTGGGTAGGACCCTCCAACTAGCACAGATGTGACTAAAGCAAAATTGGGTTAAGTGACCAACAGTGGCATTGCTGTGGGAAAGAGGTCAAAAGGGATAACGCCCAGCCTGAAACACAGGCAGGGTTTCCCACAGAGGGGCAGGGTCTCTCACAGTACTACTATGCCAACAGCTATGGGTGGGGCAGCTTTAGGACAAGTCCTCCTACCTATAGACACAGGAGGAAGGCTCTTTCTCAGAACTTCAGAATATGGGAGCTGCCTCTCTGGAGTGACTTCAGTTTTCTCAAAACAATTTTTATCCCCTCCCAGTCCAGACTGGAATCCCAATTCCTTGCCCTTGTCTGGTATACAGCTCAAACGCCAACTCTCCTCCTGGGGACTCAAGAGTGCTAGGGGAAACTCCCCAAAACAGGCCACACTAAGAAGCTTGGTAGAACACAGGAACCTGGGGGATGAGGTAAGAAGGATGCCCCTGCATCTCAGAAGAGAACAACATGGCACCAGCCTAGAGGAACAGAGCTAAAGGCAGACTAATGGAGAACAAGGCAGGCTGAGGCTGCTGGGAACAGAGGCGGGTTAAAGACAAGCACTAGGTCCAGAGACACCAGGACCTATAAAAAGGCCATGCCAGCTGGGGGTGAGATGGCACATCAGAAAATAAAATAGAATAGGAAAGGACACTGGCCTCTCAACACGGATAGCTTTGCAGGTAGGTCCTACAGTCTCTTATCTTGATACCCATCTGTGCTGAATAGTTTTATGTCAGCCTGACCCAAGCTAAAGTCATCTGAGAGAAAGGAACTTCGATTACGAAAATACCATCATAACATCTAGCTGTACACCCTATGGTAGTGGTGCACACCTTTAATCCCAGCATTTAGGAGGCAGAGGCAGGTGAATCTTTCTGAGTGTGAGGCCAGCCTGGTCTACCAGTGAGTTCCAGGACAGCCAGGACTGTTACATAGAGAAACTCTATCTCAAAAAACCAAAATTAATTAACTAACTAACTAATTAATTAATTTCTGACTGCAGGCAAACCTGTAGGGTATTTCTTAATTAGTGATTGATGTGGAGGGTCCTTCCCCCATCCATTGTAGGTGGGGCCATCCCTGGGCTAGAGGTCCTGGGTTCTATTAAAAACAAACAAACAAAAAACCAAAATCAAACAAAAAAACCAAAATGAGCCCAGCAAGCCAGTAAGCAGCACCCCTCTGTTATGGAATAATCTTTTTGTACACCATGAAGATGTGTCTTTGCCAAGTCCCTTCTGATGGATTAGTAAAGAGCTAATGGCCAATAGCTAGTCAGGAAGAGGTCAGGTGGGATTTTTGGACAGGGAAAAAGAAAGTATGTATATGTGGGGTGTCACCAGCTAGACACAGAGGAAGCAGGAGATGAACATGATGTACTGAAAAAGGTACCATCACATGGTAGAGTGTAAATAAGAAACATAGCTTGGGGCAGGAGAGATGGCTCAGTGGTTAAGAACACTTAACTGTTCTTCCAGAGGTCCTGAGTTTAATTCCCAGCAATTACATGGTGGCTCACAGCTACCTGTAACAAGATCAGGGACACACGCAGGCAGAACACTGTATAGATAATAAGTAAATCTTTTTTTAAAAAATGGGCTAATTTAAGATGTAAGAGCTAGTTAATAACTAGCCTAAGATATTGGCAAACATTTATAATTAATAATAAGTCTCTGTGTGGTTATTTGGGAACCAGCTAGTGAGACAGAGAAACTTCACCTACAAATGGCACACAGTGTGGGTGAGAGTGAGGCATATACATCCACATAAAACCTAAAAAAGCTTTTTTTTTTTTTTTTTTAAAATTAAAAAAAAGGTCCTGAACATACAAAAATGGAGTCAAACACAGTTTCCTAGTCCCACAGTCGTACACATGGCCATGGCACAGAGAGGTGTCTCCTGGTCACTGTCTGGAGGCTTGAGCCACCAGGATGAGCCTCACCAGCACACCATGAACTACGCTAAATGGTGAGTTTAAGTTTTGTTTTTTTCAGACAGAAAAGATCACAAATATGCAGTAAAGATAGATTCAGAAGGAAAAAACCTCTAAGCAGTTTACAGTGTTTTTAAAAATGTGCATAGGCTTAAGAGAGAAAAGAGAAAGGGTATATGCAGTCATAGAAAAAATAGTTTAAAAGTTATAAAGTCTTTAAAGAGAGAAGTTAAAAAAAAGCCACGTAGAGATGAAAAATACAGAGTCCAGATCCTGTATGTTATTGTGTTGTTTTTAAATTGTTTGGTTGCTGATGAACAAGAGATAGCCGCTAAAAGCCATTAGATTATGAAAACTGCTGGATTAAACCAACCTAAATATTTTAAAGATATTTTGACTTCAAAAAAGAAGTCAAAAGATATGTTGCTTTGGGGAAGAGGTTACATATGATTTTTTTTTCTAACAGAAAACAAAGGCTATGAATTTGTTCATAAGACTATGACTATGTTTCAGATGATCAAGTTTAATCAGAAAAAAAAACTCTGAAAATCCTGGCTATAGACATAAAAAAAAAAAAAAAAGAAAAAAAGAAAAAGAAAAAAAACCCCAAAACAACAAAACAAAGTACAAAACACATGTGTTTCATCTGTTCAATTATAAAACAAAAAATCATCTTTGGTTGACTTGTGTACAATGCACAGACTATACTTATATTAATGCAGATATGTATGTTACCTTTAAAAGTTTATGTATTTTCAGAGCAAAGGGACCAGACACCAATAAAAATGGATGGTCCGGGTGATATAACATCTCAGAATACCTTTGATGCAGTTTCCTCATAGTTCTGCATCTAGAACAGCTTCAAGGCTGCTGGCTCACAGACTACTCCATCTAAGACTTAACCATTACCCTAAATTTTCTCAGGGTCCATCAAAGATGCCAGCACCCCTTAGACAACAGGAGAAAAATAATGCCCACATTCCCAAAGATAGATTATAGGTATCTATAATAATGCCTAGAAAAAACAATGCCCACATTCTCAAAGATAGATTATAGTATCTGTCTTTGTTTGGGGGAGGGGGTTAGTTGTGAATTATTACTGGTCATGGTTAAAAAACAAAAACTAAGTAAAGGAATTAGATTCAAAGATCTCTTTCTGAAAGAAAAAAGGGGCTATAGTATAGAAATGATGAGATTAAAGAGTATATTATTGAGTTTACTTTAATCCAAAAAGCAACTATTAATAGTAAATATTTTACACTGGTATGTATTTTGATTTATTGATACAAATTTAATGTTATTTTTGTTATACTGTATGTATGTTTCTACTCTTGTTTGGGGTATTATGCTTATATAGCTTACTAAAAATGTAATATATAATTAAGAAATACAGGTTAATAGTCATCTGTAATAATCAAATTTATAGTCATCTATAATAATCAAATTTGTAGTCATGGGGCTGGAGAGATGGCTCAGCGGTTAAGGGCACCGTCTGCTCTTCCAGAGGACCCGGGTTCGATTCCCAGCACCCACATGGCAGCTAACAACTGTCTGTAGTTCCAGTTCCAGGCAAACACCAAGGCTAAATAAATAAATAAATAAATAAATAAATAAAGTTGTTTTTTTTTTAAAATTTGTAGTCATATTAAGTATATTTTCAAAGTTAAACAGGTATATTTAGATAGATAGATGGTCTTCAAATACTTAAAAGACCTACAGAACATGGCATTTAAAATGTTTTAATAACATAAAGTTTTTTGTGACAGTGAGACATATCTGTTCCTGACAGCATTAATTTACTTCAGAGAAGATGATGGACATCAAAGATATTCCATATGGAGTTGACTTCTTTGTGGAAAATGTTAGCCATTGAGCAAAGAAACTACCCTTGCCTCAGTTGCTGCAGGTCCAAACTGACCAGCAGGATGCAAAAGAAAGTGACTGCCAAGACAAGGTAGGACAATCCTTCAAAATTTCCTGTTTCTCAGAAATGTCTATTAGATATACTAGCCCTGTAGGCCAAAGACAGATGCCCCAATGTTATAGAAGAATTTCAGGTGACTATGCAGGCAGTCAGATGTCCCTGCCATTAGGTAATAGTATATCTTTACGTGTCTTTGATGGAGTTAAAAACTAAATGATTAACTTAAAGTTTTTCTTAGTTATAATAAAAGGTAAATTAGGTATATAAATTTAGACTCATGAAGGTAAGATAAAATATTTTCTCTAATTTTGCCAAATACAAATAAACTAGACTCTGTAACTGTAATTCTTACTTGATAACTGTTTTTGTTATATATAGTTTTACTGTTAAAGTTAAAAACCTTTTTTAATTAGACAAAAAGGGGGAAATGTTATAGAATAAACTTTTCTACACTGTGAAGGTGTGTCTTTGCCAAGGCCTCTTTTGACTGGATTAATAAAGAGCTAATGGTCAACAGTTGGGCAGGAAGAAGTTAGGTGGGACTTGTGGACAGGGGAAAAAGAGAGTGTGTACAGAGTGGGGGTGGAGGTCGCCAGCCAGACATGGACAAAGCAGGAGATAACATCCTGTACTGAAAAAAGGTACTGCCACATGGTAGAGTATAAGTAAGAAATATGGGTTAAAATGTAAGAACTAGTTAGTAACAAGCCCAAGCTATCAGCTGAACATTTATAATTAATAATAAATGTCTTTGTGGTTATTTGGAAACTAGTTGGAGGGACAGAACTGATAGGCAGAAACTCTGCCTACACCCTTCTATTGCCTCTGCAGCTCCTGCTTCCAGGTTTCTTCCTGCTTGAGTTCCTATACTGACTTTTTTCAATGATGAACAGTGAGGCTAGATGGTATACACCTTTAATCCCAGTACTACTCTAGAGGCAGAGGCAGACAGCTCTGTGAGCTCTAGGCCAGCCACAGAGCGAGTTTCAGGACAGCTAGGGCTATTGCATGAAAAAAAAAAATCCAGTTTCAAAAAACCATAAAAGAATTTATAAACAGCAATTTGGAAGTAAGCCAAATTAACCCTTTCCTCCCCATATTGTTTTTGGTTATGGTATCTCATTACAGAAATAGTAACCGTAACTAAGACACCACCCTAGCTAAAACACATATACTGATAGTCAGCAGTCTTTCCAGGCTGAAAATCAAGTCCTGTTTCTAAGGCTATCACCCACTCAGTAAGTCTTTAGTATCTGCTATGTTCAGACCTTCACTAGGCCCAGCAATGGAGCCCCTAGTTCAAAGTCAGCAAGCAGCCAATTAACATAGCTAAGCCAAGAAGCTACTATTTACTCATTTAATCATCCATCACTGAATAGATACTCCCTACATGCTGGGCAGAGACCTTCTTACAGCTCAAAGCAGAACTCAGCCTAATGGCACTCCCTGGCCACTCCCCACAGAGTACCCCATGCCCTGACTCAATAGAAGCAATCAGGGCTTTTTAGGAAGTCTGCTCCCCTCCCAGGCTCCAGAGCTTCTCAAGAGCCTGATAAACATCCATGTATGGGATTAGAGCAGTTTAAACCCCAGAGCCCTATTTCTTTGTTCCTAAGTAGGTATTGGTAGCTATAGATAGATGTTTAGGGTAAGAGTCAGGAGCAGTTCCAGGATTAGCCCAAGTTGAAAATATACACTCTAGCTAGAATGCAAAAACTACCAAGTCCACCCAAGGTGACTACCCTCCTGCTGTCTTCTTGGAAGACTGCACTGGTTCATTGGATGGTCCAAGGTACTGATTCCCATGGAGCCCCTCTTCACACTGCCCGACTACCCCAAGTTGCTGTTTCCAAGGCTTACAGTGACTGTGGATGGATAGGAGAGGCTGGAATAGCCTAACAGCTTATCTGCTGTGGAAAGACTGGATGGACAGCATGTCCCTGGCAATACTTTGTGTTTCTCACAGCACATTTGACCATGGAAAGGGTGGAAAATCCACTTGAGCCTTTGGGAACATTTTGATCATTTAGATCTAAACCCACCCAGGGGCAGGGTGGGAAGAACACCCACGTCATCCCTACATGTCTATCTACTTCATCTTGACTCCAGGACAGTACCCAGGCAGTAGCCAGGAACATGCAGAGGCAAGATCCCTTGGGCCATTTGGCTGCTCCTTGTCACTGGAAGCTGTTACCGGACCTCCTGGCATAGTCAGTGAGCAGAGAACCCCAGAGGCATGCTTTGGACACATAGGGCCTCTCAGGCCACCCTACAGTATAGAACATCCTGAAGCTGGAGCTATAGACAGTTCTTAGATACCACGTGGCTGTTAGAAACTGAACCTGGGACCTCTGCAAGGGTAGTAAGGCTCCTAACTGCTGAGCCATCGCTTTCCAGCCCCTCAAATGTCACTATGTTCCAACTCCCTAACTTATAATCTTATTAAAAAAAAAAAAGTACAGAGTGGTGAAACTGGCTGAGACTGGATGGGAAACACACCTGCTCTGTTCTCTAGCCCTCACCCATCTCAGGGCCATGAACATTCCTGCAAGTCCCCCAGCTCTATTGGTTGAACCACAGGCCCTTCATTTTCCTTTCCTGGGTCTATGGTTCAGAGCTAAAGTTCTCTTAAGTAGAGTTAACAGTTCTCAAGAGAAATGCAGTTTCCTTTGAGCAGCCGCTGGCCCTTACTCCTCCTCAGGGCAGGGGATGTAGGGAATTACAGAGATTAAGAACCTTTCCATGGGCTGGAGAGATGGCTCAGAGGTTAAGAGCACTGGCTGCTCTTCTAGAGGTCCCGAGTTCAATTCCCAGCACCCACATGGTGGCTCACAACCAATCTGTAATGAGATCTGGTGCCCTCTTCTGGTCTGCAGGCATAATGCAGACAGAACATTGTAAACATAAATAAATAAATCTAAAAAACCAAAACAACCCCCCCCAAACAAAACAAAACAAAACAACAACAACAAAAAACCTTTCCTATTAACAGGATTTCACTTTGCAGCTCTGGCTTCCCTGGAACTCATTATGTTAACCAGGCTGGCCAGGCTGCTTATATCCACCTCCTAAATGTTGGGATTAAAGGTTCAGGCAGCATGCCCTGCCCGAATTAGGGGCTTTTATTATCAAATAGAATATTTGACTCAGAACTCAAAATCCTTAGCTCTACTTTGGAAACACTGTAGGTGCCTCCTATCTTTCAAGGGCTTCTAATGAGGTAACATAATCCATTCATTCACATCAGTGTTCCCTAGGCAATCTTGGCACTCAAGGCACTCTGGGGTCTGCCCCAAAGCTACTGTAGCACAGCAATTACTTTTAAGGGTATGAACAGGCTGTATGTGGAGCACATGTGCAAAACCAAAAATATCCGACCTCAGAGGGGAAGGACTCACGCAATAGCAAACACACTACCTACAATCTCAGCACCATGACCATCAGAACCCACTTTATGGGCATCCTGAACTGGCACTCAGGCAGTTTCAGCCATAACTCGGGGAGTTCCTTGGAGTTTTTCTGCTGAGTCCTTTTTAAAAAGCTTTTGGAAACAATTACAGTAGGTATCATATGAGCTATTTTGACTTCTAGATGGACAGAGCAACAGCCCCCACCTGAAGGGAAGGCCCATGACGTTCATCCAGGTTTAAGAGCAAGGGTGTTCTAAGGGTAAGGGTCTGAAGGAAGCAGGTAACAGGATCCTTTCTGGATTGTCTTCGAAGTGTCTCCTACCTGGGTCTAAAGACCGGCATCAAGCCTACAGGCAGACGGAATTCCCAGACAGAGAGGAACAGGGGGAAGGGGCTTCCGTCTACTTACCGTCGAGTGCACGGTCTCTCCTGTGTTTGACATGCACTGGTGAAGTCCAGGTTCCCCGAGTCAGGAACATCTGAACAATGGAGGCAGCTCAGCAGGGGCTTGCCCTCTCATAGGTCTGCCCATGTCCCAAGACAAATGTACCTCTACCCACTCTCCATGCATGCCACCAGACCAGCTTTGACGGGCGACACAGAGCCACTGGGCAGGGGAAAGGAGTCCACAACAGCTGGCCAGACGAGTGCCTGGCAGGCCACTTAGCTCCTCGTAAGGATGGCAGGGAGCAGAGCTAAGCCTGTCCCCATGTGCCTCCAGGGCCATTCAGTGCTAGTGACTATGGCTAAGGAAGGCAGCCCACCTGGGGCAGACAGAGAGGAGCAAGGAGGAAGAGAACTTAGAAGCTTCCTGGCTCCGCTGCAGGCAGGGAGGGAGTCCATCTTTCAGAGAGGCTGCTCTCCCTATGTTCTAGGGCAGTGAACTATGGGGGGGGGGGCTGTGATGTGTAAACCAGGACACAGTCGAGAGACAAAAGGTGGAGGGCCAAGGCTTCCCCACCCTAGCCCCCAACTTCATTCCAAGTCAAACATGCCCTCTCCTAGGGAACAGAGACCAGGCCCTGGTCACTGTTTACAGGACAAAGTGTCAAGGAGTTCCATTAACAGCCTTGTCATCTACTCAGAGAAAGACTATGGGTCACCTGGGCAGTGTCCTAGAACCAGGCTACCAGGGCAGAAGCGGGCCCACATGGCCATTAGAGAGTCAAATGGGGTCAACAGACCCTCAGGGGCCGGAGGGTAGTAGCTATTGGGGGAACCTCTGACGCCCGCTCCAGCAGGCTGCTGACCCATGCTCTCTCCCTCTGCAGGGTAATTGAGAGCAGAAGCAGCTCTCCCACAGCTGACAAAGGCTTCTTGTTCCGGGGCTGTTCACACTGTGCTCTGAGCCAGCGGACAGCAGCCCTAAGAGAAGAACACAGCTGCTCCACACAGGACAGGGTCACCCCAGACCCTCCACCACAGCTGGTCTAAGTCCATCACCTGAAGAGAACAGACCCTGATGTGGCCACCTCAGCTAAAAAACAGAGACTCTTGCAGGTAGGAACCCCAGAAGGGGGCTTCTTGACAAGGTATATCGGAGTCCCTGGAGTGGGGAGTAGCTGAGCCTGCTGGCTTGGGGCAAAGGCCCTCGTCATCAGCCAAGTATTAAATGTCCTGGGCCCTGTCCCAAGGGCATCAGGGACTCTCACATTCAGCTTTCATCATAACCTGGTTTACAGGCAAAGAAACCAAGGCTAGGATGGATGGGTGGATCAACTCGCCCCATTCTCCTTAATAATGAACAGAAGGAGCAAGACACAGAGCCTCAGATCTGTCTGGCCTTGAAGTCCCTTCAAGGCTGGCTAAAGGAGCAAATCACTGTTTCTTTACTACGCTGGGAAGTCCTGTTCTCTCAGGATCCTCTGCTCTGTGCCTGTCACTTACAGGGTGCCCAGCAGACAGATTCAAGGGTAAAATAGTGAAAGGCACAGATACGCACGCAGATCTCTGACCCGTAGATTCCATCCTCCGCATCTTACACTTGCATCTGTATAACAGTCCTGGCTGTCCTGGAACTTGCTTTGTAGACCAGACTGGCCTTGAACACACAGAGATCCTCCTGCCTCTGCCTCCCGAGTGCTGGGACTAATGGTGTACACCACCTCTGCCTAGGTTGCTCCTACAGAATGCCTGAATTCTGCCTATGCCCACCTTAAATATCTTCTTTGCCCAGTTGTTTCACTTCTGGGTTCAACTCTGCATCATGATCCAGAGTTAGGATTAAAGGTGTGAGCTACAACTGTTTTTAGGCTCTGAACTCACAGAAATACAGAAAGATCTCTGTCTCCTGAGTGATGAGATTAAAGGTCACCACTCCTGTCATTCCATGCTGGGATTAAAGGGGTGAGTTACCACTCTCAGACCCTCATGGGCTTGACTGTGGGTGATTCTGTTCTGATATTTTAGGCTGATTTTATTAAATATAAAATATATCACCACAGGAATTAGTTCTCTGACCCACCACTCAGGGCTCCTCTCAATACACCTGTCTCATCAGACACCACACTCAATAACTGTAAAGGGGAGAATGGACAGAAGAGCTGAGGAAGAATAGAATGGAAACGGAAGTGCTCCTTAGGGGACCCAAGGACAGAGGTGGCTTAACCACACACCAAGCTCCTAGTTGAGCCCTGGGGTCACAAACTGAACTCTGCTGTCTTTTCACAGGTAGAAGTAACAGAGGATACATGAGGCTAGGAAAGGAGCCTATGAAATCCCCAAAGACTAGCCCCCCCCACACTTAAAACAATGAGAATCTAAGATGGAGCTAATGCAAATGTCCACAGATGGATAAATAGCATACCCACTTATAAAATGTGGTAGATGCATAATAGTGAAGTATTACACAGCCCTCAAAAGGAAGAAAAGGGGAAGATAAATAGGAAAGGCAACAACATGCATGAACCCTGAAGGCGCTATGCTAAGCAGTCAAACAGGTGGGAAGAATGGTGGAGGGAGGGACAGTTAGCATTTAATGGAGTGGTCAGAGAAGGTGAAAAGTTCCAAAGCCAAATGACAGCGATGGTTACAAGAAAATGGTGAACAGATTCTCACAAGTTGTCCTCTGACCTATACACGTGCTGTGGCATGTGCATGCCTTCTTACCTCTCTCTCCCCACAAAACAAAAGATAAACCAAAAAGGAGTTTAGTAGGGCCCAGTGGCACACTCCTATAATCCTGCACTCAGGAGACAGAGACAAGAGGATCAGGAATTCAAAGCCAGCCTTGGCTATACAGAGGCCAGCCTGGGCTACATGAATCCTGTATGGGGGAAAAAGAAAATTAAGAGTGTTTAGATACTGTCAGATCTGCCAGTTTGGACACTGGAGGTACAGGAGTGGCCTTCACGACTTCTTCCATTTATTTATAAGAGCTCTGATCCCTTTTAAATGATTTGGTCATAAATGTCAAAGAAATGCCCCTAGCTTGCCTTGCTCCTTTAGACCCAGCCATCCATGACAGGTTAAACCCTGGGAATATGCTAATCAGCCAGCAGGCAGCTCTCAGTCAAGGAGATCACATCTGGAGTCTGGAGTGCTGTAGTTGGAAATAGACTAGGATAAACACCAAGGAGTCCCCTGGGAGTGGGGAACCAGAACTAATGGGGGATGCTTCAGGCTGAGCTGTTACCCTGGCCTGGCTGTGCTGGGGTAGGCCAGCACGGGAGACAGACAATGGGGAGGCTGTACAGAAAAGTCAGCAGTAATGATCCTGTGGGTCTGGGAAGAAAGGGATGACTCCTGAGCCTGGAAGACAAATGGACCAAGTTGGTAAGGTGTTTCAACAACTCTGCAGTGGCAAAGGGCAGATGCCTAGAAGTCACACACTTGGGCAGCTCCAGATGGGGGTCCGGAACCTGTTATGCCACAGACAATCTGTGTTAGGGTCTGCATGACACTCATCCTTCTTGGTTTGGTTTCCTTCTTCTCAAGACAGGATCGGACTCCTTTGGCCTCAAACCCTACAGACCATCTTCTTTTATTCGATCATCCCCTCCCACTTGCCTGGCTCACAGCCCCTCCTGTCCAGGGCAAACTGGAGGCCTTAATTTCCTGGGCCACTCCCTACACATTCCTGTCCCCATACACTTGTCATAAGGGTCCCTCTCCCAAATGCCTGCCTAACTTCTGTTGACCCAGAACTTGCCCACTTGCTAAAGTTAGAACGCCTTAAGAGGGCAATTATCATCATGCCTGATTAAAAGTACTTTCAATAGGGCTGGAGAGATGGCTCAGTGGTTAGGAGCACTGATTGTTCTTCTGGAGGACCTGAGTTTGAATCCCAGCATCCGCATGGCAGCTAACAACTGTAATTCCAAAATCTGACACCCTTACTCAGTTTATACATGCAGGCAAAACATCAATTTACATAAAATAAAAATAAATATTCGAAAAAAAGTACTTCCAATAATGTGCTTTTAGAAGGTGTGTGTGTGTATATATATATAGACTATATACAGGCCTAGACAGAGGTTTCTGAACTATATCGTGAAAATACAAAAAATATATAAAACACACACCATGATTAAGCCTACTTAAAGGTGTACACACCCAACGGAGGGAAAATGTACAGAATTACATAATAAGGGGCCGCTCCAGGGCTGTGGGACAGGGTGAGAGGGCTACTAATTGTCTCTTTACCATAACTGTATTTTTTTAATGCAAACAAATCCTGCTTATGGAATTAAAGATTCGCCCTCTCAGATCCCCCTGGCCCCACATCCTTCTTGAGGCCTTCCTCCCGTCAGCCACAATGACTTCCCACCCCATTCCTTACTCAGTGGGGCAACAGAGCACCTCAGCAGTGGCCTTGGTGTTGGTGGCACAGGCTAGCTCTATGTCAGGTGCTGCCTCGCCTGACTTCATGCCCAGGCTTTAGAAAGCTAATTTATGCTCACTGCTTCAATGTCCTCATTTTTATAGCCTTCCTGCCCAGGGGTAATCACAGCTGAGGGCTTTTGCAGTGCTGGACTCTTCCTCAGTGCTGTTTGTATCTTGTGCTGCCCTCTGGTGGCCTGGCATGTAATGCCAGCCCTTCAATCTGACAGGGTACCTAGCCTACACTTCTGGGTGCTCACTGCAGGGGCTCTGTAATCTCCCACCTCCAAATGTATAACCCTGACTGGCTCTTTTCCATGCAATTTACTTCCTCCTAGGTATACAAGGCCGCAATGTCCTGTGCCCAGAGGTGACAGTGCTCCATCCAAAGGCAGTCTGAGGCTCTTCTTAGGCCAAATAGCAAAACATCATCCAGCTCCCTCACTGGGCCATTAGCCGTGACCTTGCACCTGGGCTGCAATGACTAAGATGGAGAGACATAGCACCACTTCTCTACACATTGTCAGCAGAGGCACCTTGGCCGCAGTGTCCTCATCTGTGAAGTAGGACAGGGAGGTCACCTTCCTTGCTGAGCTACAGCAGGATCACATCAGACAGCACTTGGATACGAGCTTCCGAGAGCAGAGTACTGGACACACACGGTGGTGACTGATGCTCCCATTGTCTGCACTAAATGCTACACCCAACCCAGCCTCTAGCTCCAGATGCTTCATCACCACCAAGGCCAGAAGAGTACAACTCATCCTAAGAGCAAGTGCTTAGCGCTCAGACAAGGGGTCCCCTCACTGGCCCCTGCCTGGGTTGATGGAGATGACCCAGGTAGAAAGGGACACAAAGGTGGCCCTTCTCTCCACCCTCCCATTGGCATTCCTTGGCTCCTAGCTCCACCATAAAGCCACTTTTGGCTTGGCCCCAGAGCTAGGTGGGTCGCCTTTCTTAGACGTGTGACAGCTATGGGAACAGGGTGTTCTACAGCTCTGTGAGGCCTGGCCGTGTGGGACTGTCCAGTGCAAACTATCCAGCCCGGCTCATCTGAGTGGCAATGAGGTAGTTACAGTGCAAGACTTTAAGAGGCAGACACCCCCTCCCCAGTGCACAGGAGACTGGTGGGGTGACCTCATGGCTCAGAGCCCAGGGCTGTGCTCAGGAGGCTGAGTGCTAGAGAATTTCAAAGGCCCCTGGAGGTTTGGGGCTTTGAGCTGCCCACTCACTGGCCTGGTCAGCTGGCAGCAGAAACGTTTGTATTTCAATATCGACTCTCAGGCATTTAACATTCCTCGAAGCTTAAACACAGAAACATTGCCCTTAGCAGAATGTGCTCTCTGCTTTGCCAAATACAACCTGGCAGCCCTCCCTCCCTTCCTCCCTCCCCACTACCCCCATCTGCGCCTGTCTCCAAGAGTCAATGATTTATGGTGTTTCCTCTGGACCTAAGCACACAGTGAAGCAGAAGCAGCAGGGTTGCCATCCAGGTGGGAGACTCCTATCTGAGTTGCAAAGGCTGTGGGCCATAAGCTCACTAACGTGGCTGCCCGGTCACCCTCTCATTTCACAGCCATCAATGAATGGCCCAGGCAGTGTGGCAGCTTCTCACATCTCTTGGCTGTGTTGGCCAGCCTGGAAGCCATTCCCTGCCTATTCCTTGGGTCTTGCCCAAGGGAGAAGAGATGGGATTTCTGCTACTTAAAAGAACATGTGACAGGGATTGGATTTAAAGAGCTTTCTGTCATCATCCTCAATTCTGAAACAATGAAGGGCTGGCACATGGTTGCTTAGCAGCACTGTCTCCCTGGAGACAGCACCAAGAAACAGTACGGAACAGGAGGCAGGTGGCAGGGCTTCTACTGGAGGGCACCATCCCTCTCCACAGAAAGCAAGACAAGTGGGAAATGGAGATACCCACATAACTCCCAATGGTACCCAGTCAAAACCAGATAAAATCTTCAGCCTCAACATGCAGAGAACAATCATTTCCTAACAAAAGGCCTAGAAAGACGACTCAGTGGTTAACACCACTTAGAGGATCCGGGTTTGGCTCCCAGCACCGACAGGACAGCAGCTCACAACCATTCTTATCTCCAACACCCTCCTCTGGTTCTGTAGGCACCAGGCACACAAACATGCAGAAAAAAATATGCATAAACATAATAACAAATATACTTAAAAATGTGAAGCTTCCTGCTCGAGACTAACCCAGTGTGCTTATTGGGGTCAAGAGTTAAAAAACCTGGAGCACCCATGCCTGTGGTCTAGCCTTGCCATTATCTCCCTTGATTTCATGGTCACAGATCCTACACCCACCATGTCTTAAGTATGAGGCCACACAAAGTGTCCCACAGCGTTGTGAATGGCTCCGTGCTAAATGTTATCCCTAAGTAGACAGTCTTTAAAACTGGCACAATGTTTCAGAGATGAAAGTACACACATGACCCTTTTACTCCATCTTCAGGACACCAAGAAACATAAGTAAAATATGTGCACTCACCCTGAGGATCTAACGCTACTGATATTCCAAGGCCCCACCCTAGAATAGGGACTTGGAACACAGGTGAGGGCAGAGCAGCAATTTGTAGCCCAGCAGCCCAGCTGATCCCAAGCCCTTCTGGTAGAGCAGTCATAACAGACACTGCTCATTACAAACAGCTATGTCCTGTTTATGACATCCTCGGGATGTTTCCCAATGCAGTGTCACACAAAAAGCCACCAACAGACTGAAAGAGACTGTAAAAACAAAGGCAGCTACCTCCCTTCTATCTACGTTGCAGAAACATGGTGGCCTACCTGGGCCAGGTATGGTGGCCTGGGGACCCAGAATCTAAGGACAGCTGGGACACAATCAGGAGCCAACTTTGGAAAACTTGTCTCAAGGCAAATGAGAAGGGCTCCGTAACTGTTAACCCGACCCACAGCTCTCCAGGTCTCACCCTGGCTCTTACCTGGATCTGCCCCTTGCCCATGATCTTGTCCACAATCTCATTGTTGTCCTTGTTGACCTTGGTCTTGTCATAGCACTTCTCATAGCACAGGATCCTGAGGGACTGGGAGCCCTCCAGCTCAATCTCAAACTCCTGGGAACAGACGGAAGGGACAGAGGGCCTTGAGTCTCCGAAGGACTTGTGGCTTTCCAGCAAGTGTGAGCTTGGCTTTGTAAGGCTGAAGTGAGCAGGATCCTGGAAGACCTCATCATAACACACAGAGGGACACTGGGGCTTTCTGGAGCTCCTGGAGACCTCTATGTGACTGCAAAATACCGTTTGGGAACCTAAGCTGAAAGCCCAGGATTCACTGACCTAAATAAACACGGGTCTGCAGGCAGATAACTAGTGGGAAGAAAGGGGTAAGGGGGACATGGCCGGTCCAGCCAGTGATGCAGTCATGCCCAGCAGAGGTATGGTCAATGACAAACTGGGACATGAGCCTCCTCTACTCACCTCATCCCACTTGGGCTCTGTCGTGTCCCGAAACACTCTGGTTTTGGCTTTGCTGACAAAATAGCCAAAGGAATCCACTTCCAGGGTACAGTACAGATCTGTAGGGAAAGGACAGACAGACCAAGTGAGGCCCGATCAGCCCAAGAAAGGGGCACAAGCAGTAGCCCAAGAAAGGGGCACAAGCATCAAGGCCTCAGGAAGGAAGAAGGTACAGGCTCTGAAGGGTGGGGCCTGAGCTTTGGTATCAAGGGTCCAGCATCTCTACAGACTATGCAGCCTGGGCAAATCCTTAGCACCTTAGCTTCCCTGTAGAAGCAGAAATTACATTAGTGACCACAGGGAGATGTCAGGAGCCCAGAGCAGGAAAGGCCTTGAACATGCCAAAGTACTGGCCTCTCTCCTGTTTATCTTTGGCTATGCTGTAGGGGCTCTGTAAACTCTGTGTAACTCAGCCTTTTTGAGCTCGTAGACATTCAGGGACACAGGAGACCTGCTTCCCGTCTTTGAAGTGCTCATAGCAGGACAGGCAAATCATCCATGACACAGCAGTGCGGCCAAGACTATACTTCACCCTGAGCGTGATGGGGACACAATATGGAGGTCTGTTCACCCCCAGAAGCATAGGGAGGATTCCCAGCAATGCTGCCTGACAGAATGGCTGCTTATGGGCCAATAGCACAAACTTGTTACAAAGAAGCAGGAGGCAGGAGTCCTCTGTTTCTGAGCCTGTGTACAATAGTAAGTCATTTCACGGCCTGGTGACTCAGTTTCCTCGTCTGACAAACAGAAACTACAAACTGACTGGACAAGAAGTAGAATTAAAAAATTTAATTGAAGATATAGCTATGATGGTTGCATGCCTTTAATCCAGCCTCCAGCACTTGGGAAGCAGAGGCAGGTGGATCTCTATGAGTTTGAGGCCAGCCTGGTCTACAGAGTGAGGTCCAGGCCAGCCAGGGCTATGTAGTAAGCCTTGTCTTGAAAAAAATAAAAAAGTTTAATTGGGATAGAGTATTGCTAAGTGGTGGAATACTTGCCTAGTATGTGCAAGAAATGAGGATCCATCTCCAGTACCCCAAACACTGTGTACACAGAGTAATATTTAAGCCCACTTTTAGGTCAATAAAACAAATGCAATTGCTTTAATTTTTTCTTTTTGAGGCATACTTTGATTCCAGTATTCAGGAGGCAGAGGTAGGTAGATCTCTGTAAGTTTGAAGCCAGTGTGGTCTACATAGCAAGTTCTAGGTCAACCAGAGCTACAAGAAGATGGTTCCAACAAAATTAAAAAAAAAAAAAAGTTTTAGATTTTATGTATAATCAAGTTTTTTTTTTAAAACTTTATTTATTTGCCTTAGTGTTTGCCTGGAACTGGAACTACAGACAGTTGTTAGCTGCCATGTGGGTGCTGGGAATTGAACTCGGGTCCTCTGGAAGAGCAGAGGGTACTCTTAACCGCTGAGCCATCTCTCCAGCCCCGTATAATCAAGTTTTGCCCACACATGTCTATGTACCACATATGTTCCTGCTGCCTGTGGAGGTCAGAAGAAAGTGTTGGATCCTCTGGAACTGCAGTTACAGTTGGTTCTGACCCACCATGTAAGGTGCTAAGAACTGAACCCAGGTCCTCTGCAGGAGCAACATGTGCTCTTAACCACCGAGCATCTCTCCAGGTCTGTGACTGCCTTTTATGGAGAAGTAAGCTGAAGCTCAGAAAGGTTAGAAAATGTGTCCAGGGTCACAGAGTTTGTAATCACAAGGCCTGGGTTTGAGTCTAGATGTCTGTAGCTCAGAGAAAGATCTTGAAAGACAACAGATCTTGGAGACAAAGAGCAAAGGTGACTTTGCTGACAAGAGAAATTGGCTTCTAGATTTTGCTGGAAAGTCTTACAACTTCAGGCATATCGGCAGGGCCCCAGCTACTCAGAGCTGAACTGTTGAGGGGAGGGAGCCTTGCACAGTGAGACCATAGTGATGCTATGAAAGATGGACAGTGGCCATTCAACTTCTTCCTAGGGCAGAGGGGGCACTTACTGGCTGATTGTTTAAATCCCTTGGCAGAGTGGACAATGACATGAAGAAAACCATACAGTCCTGGAGACTCGTCATCTGCAAGAGAGCAAAGAGTAGAGGGTAGAGGTGGAAGAGACTCACTAGCCCTGGGTGGAAGGCTCGGGGTTGGTGTGGGTGTGTCCACAGCGCCACCTGGTGGTCAGCTGGGAAACAAGTCCTTCTCCCCTCCGTTCAGATGGAGACTAGAACAGATGTCTTAGGCCAGGCATTTAATACCTTCCCTCCCTCTGAACATAATTTTTCCCAAGGCCGCCCTCCTCTGCCTAATCTTTCAAAATGAAAACAAACTGGGGCTGGAGAGATGGCTCAGAGGTTAAGAGCACTGACTGTTCTCCCAGAGGTCCTGAGTTCAATTCCCAGCAACCACATGGTGGCTCACAATCATCTATAATGAGATCTGGTGCCCTCTTCTGTACACTGTATACTAACTAATGAACTAAATAAGTAACTAAATAAATAAATCTTTTTAAAAAAATGAAAGCAAACTGACTTGAGTCACTTTGTTCTGATGGAAGGCTTGGCCCCTGTATGAGACACAAAGGGCCCTAGGTGAGTCTGAAATCCCAGCACTGGGAAGGCAGAGATGGAAGGTTCACGAAGCAGACACCCTCCCGGCACCAGGGAGTACACTGTGGGCCAGCTACTAGCCTCATCACAGCTCTCTCAGCTTAGAACTCTCCTGTAGACTCCTGGAACTGCAGCACCACCCCCAAACTCCCTTGGTTGGCATTCAAGGTCTTCCAAATCTACCTCCTAAAACACCTGCCCTGATTTCGCATGCCCTTCTCCATTCTCATAGCCTTCTCTCATCCTTCCCCCCAAACCCCCAAATCCCTGCCTGGTCCTGCAGCCTTCAGTCTGGTTTGGAGTCATGAACTCAATACCACTCCAGTGCTTCAAGGGGCAGATTTTTCCCTTAAACTAGAGAGGGCCAACCTGAGCCCTTGAGAAAGTATCTGCCACTTACAATCCCTGTGCACTGGAAAGAGAACAGTCCCAGCCACACTGTGTGGGAGATCAGCCATTAGCAGCTACGCCTGTCCTTCCAGGTCTTTGTAGAAGACCCTAGCAATGCTCCAGTAGCCTGGACCTACTGGTGGGAAGCCTGGGCTTCCAAATCTTACCATCTTTATTGCTGGTGACAGGAATATTATGCACAGTCCTAAGCTTGAAGCAGGATCCCGTGAGTACCTGGAGCTCCACAGAGCTCAGGACAAAGGCCTGGAGATCTGTGGGAGGAGCAGAGGAACAGAGCTGCATTATGTGTCCACGAAGACCCGCTGCTCTTCCCCGAAGATGCTTCAGGAAATCAGCTTAGTTTCCAGTGTTGGAGCTGGTTCTGTGGGTGGAGGGGAAGCCCTGCAGGTATTCACAGGAGCACAGTGTGGGTGCTGTCAGAGGCAGCAGTAAAAAGCTCGTGCGTGCGTGCGTGCGTGCGTGCGTGCGTGCGTGCGTGCGTGCGTGCATGCATGTGTACGTGTGTACGTGTGTGTGTGGCCAGAGGAGAGAGGACACCCAACCAGAGCCCTAGGTGGCTGGCTATGAATTCACTGTGTGCCTTAATCAGACCTCAACTGATGGTAACACCCCAAGAATGCTACCTCCCTAGCGTCTTAAAAGGTGACATGAGGGCTCAAAAGAGACACTGGACATGACAAGCTGGGAAAGACACAAAACGCTCTGCTGCCAAGGACGCTTCCTGAACACTGTGGGGCTGCGTGGGGGCTGTGTAGGGCTGTGTGGGGCTGTCTTTACCCTTCTTCTGTAGCTTCTGGATCGCTTCCCTCCACTCTGACCTCTCATAGTCGGAAGACAGAAGAAACAGGTAACTCTGGAGGGAGAGAGAGGAGTTGAGTGTGGTGAGAACAGCTGGGCAAGGTGTATGCTTAACTGAAGGCTGAAGGAGGAGGTGGCGAGGGTGGGGCTGTCCTTTTAGGAACAAGAGTGGCTGGCAGTGGCAGTGCTTACTGTGGCCAGCAGAGGGCAGTAGCTTCCTGCTAGCAAGGAGAGCATGTTTAGGGCTAGAGCTGTGACAGTTTTCTTGGGAAATGGGGTCCCAGGCTCAGGACCTCAGATTCCCATGTGTCAATGCCAGAAGCACAGAGAGTGGGCAGCCCTGATCTAAGGGAAGAGGTGGCCCCCCACCCTGCTCCTTCTGACCTTTCCATTCCGATTGTGTATCCGGAAGGGGATTGTGGGGGAATTGAGCAGCAGCAAAAACTCATTCTCAAACATCTTCTTTTTGAGGCGCTCTATAGCTCGGCTCTGTCCCTTGCTGGCTTTCTGCAGGGGACAAGACACGATGTTTTCCCTCGTACAGAGACTTCACATCTCACTCAGGCTGCACTAAGTACAGCATTCTCCTGTGTGCTAACCAGTTTTCTATCTGCCATATTTCATGAGGTTTTGATATCTAGAGCCTAGGTATGCACCTCCCAAGAGGCAGTTAATTCCTAACTAACCCTTTTGTGAGTTTACCATTCACATGCAACTAACACAGGGTCCCAACCTCAACTCCCTTTCTAGAAGAATATTCACTGACAAGCCAGACAACTAGACCACCTCAAAGCCATGGTCCCCCCATAGCCAATCCTCTGTTGTGCCTCACCTTGGAAACCCCAATGACCTGGCCAGTCCTGAGGCTTTCAGGCTGCCTTGGGTAACTATAGTAAGACCTCTTCTCACGGAGTCTGAAGGTGATCTCCACACTCTTACCTACCCCATCACTCAACAGCCTCTATTAGAAAGCTCCCAGAAACCTTTCAACTTTGAGTCCCAGCTGCTGGTCTTACTGCAGGGCCTTTGAGCCTGGCACGTGGTCCCAAATCGCCAAAGTTCATTCTGTTTGCTTGACAAGTTTGCCCCAAAGCTTTCTGTGGCTCAAATCTCAGTGCCACTGAAACCCCCAAACTCTTTCATTTGGATGAGCCTCATCTTTTTTCCTTTATGAAGGTGAGTGATATGCATGTGTATGTCCACATCTGTGCTCACATGTATAGGGCTAAAGCCTTGATAGCTAGCTTGCTCTGGGTAATCCCAAGTGCTAGAATCACAGAAGGGCTACCCCACTCAGCCAGTATTTACATTCGTTCTTTTCATATGAACTCTGGTTTTCTTACGTGGCAAGTACTTTAAGCACCGAGCTACCTCTCCAGTCCTTAACATAATAGTCAGGGAAAACTCTAACCAACCTTACAGCCAGCCCTGTGGCAGTGGCTCTCACATCCGGTAGGAAGAAGGTAATCAACCTTCCTCAGAGGTGACTGTCAAATGAATGCACACAACCGCCTAGATGTGTCACTAATAGGAACTCCAGACACAGGGCAGCAATGTGCATTGTAGACCTGCCTGCTATGGAGAAGGAACCAGGAACAATTCAAATGCACACGTTGACAGTTGAGACAGAATATACTGTAGCTGCTAATGGGAATCTGACAGTCCAGAGTTCCAGCTCAGTTCTGAGAGGACGCTTACAAAGCACTAGGCCAGGACACATGGTCTTGTGACGCCCCTCCCCCTATAGACTTCAAGCTGTTAACAATGTGAGTGATAATCATTGTTACTCTATCTACTAGTACCATAAGCATTTACTATATTGGCAACTAGAAAAATAAGTCTTAAAAATTATATTTCATTATTTATTTATTTTTTGGAGACAGATTTCTCTGTGTAGCCTTGGCTGTCCTGAAACTCATTCTGTAGACCAAGCTGGCCCTGAACTCAGAGATCTGCCTGCCCCTGGCTCCCGAGACTAAAGGTGAGCGCTACCACCATCCAGAGTTAAAATTCTTAGTACGGCCAGCAAGAAGGCACTGTAAGTCAACATGAAGGAGTCCATTCTTTCCTTTCCGTCATGTGGGTCCTGGGGACAGAACTCAGGTGGTCAGGTCTGGGCAGCCACTTTCACATACTATGACACCTCATCTACCCCAAGCTATTGCTTTTGAACACACAAATGTAAGGATGTGCATTTTCCTTTAAACAATGCTTGGGCCTCCATAGGTTCTAGTTTGCAGTAATTTCATTTTTTTACTCACTTCTTTGATTCTTCCTCTTTAAAAGTCCTAACTTTCTATTTATTTTGTACAATTTTTCTACAGTATGGTCTGTGAATACAAGGCTATAAGGTTTTTAAAAAAATTAGAGATTCACTTTGTAGGCTAATATAGGAGAACTATTTGGGGATGCTCTATGTGTGACAAAGATATCAGGTTTGTTTTTAAGATTTACTTATCTTTATTTTATGTGCATTGGTGTTTTGCCTGCATGTATGTCTGTAAAGGTGTTAGATCCCATGGAATCGGAGTTAGAGACAGTTAGTTGTGAGCTGCCATGTGGATGCTGGGAACTGAACCCAGGTCCTCTGGCAGAACAGCCAGTGCTCTTAACCTCGGAACCAGATCCAGCCCAAGAATCTCCATTTTCTTTCTTAGCAAACACTTCAGTGCCTAACAGATGAGGTTGGTCACCTGGGTCCCCTCTCCCTTTAGAGGTGGGTCAGTTTCTCGTGAGGCCTCCTGTGCTACTCAGGCTGCTTTTTCAAAAAAGCCTGTCACCCCTCCTTCTTTCCCTTTCTACATTGTCTGACAAGCACGGTTACTGAGAAGCATCCATAATTAAACCTTGGCCTTCCCTCTGCACTGACACAGACAGGGGCTCCCCTTCTTGAATCCTGCCCTATCATACCCTCAAGGTTGCAGCCCCCCCCAACACCCAAGTTCAAACACAGCCATGCACATACCTCCTTTTGGATCTCACTTTTGAGGGCAGAGATCTTCATTTTCATGTCCTCTAGTTCATGGTCCGGGAAGGGGTGGACCTGGGGACTGGCCTCTGACTCCTCAGGGGATGGGAACACTAAGTCAGCCAAGGGGATGTACCACTTACAGTCATATTGCTGATGCTTTCTGTAGGCAAGTAGGGAGATGTGAGCTGAGCAAAAACGGCCTCTTCAATGCAAACTGCTTACCCAGCGCAAAAACACTACCCACAACGGGATCTGCTGAGACTCATGGAAGACAGGAACACTCCCTGCCCTTGAGGACTTCAAGCACACATGCAGACCATTGAGAATCAGGTTTGGGTCAGCCAGTAGTGAGGCATGTTCTTCCCCTGATGGTCTTTCACCCAGCAGGACTGGTACTTCTAAATATCCAAATTATTGTGTATTGAGAAGAATGAAGTCTTGTTAGTTGGGCTTGTTTTCCTATCACGTGACTCACAGTCGGCTAGCTCCTTTAGCCTATCCACACTGAAGCTCAAATTCACAGTCCTTTAGAGTAGGGATGGACTACAGATCCTATTCTGAGTGCCAATGGATCATACAGAGCCCTGGGCTGAGGGCTATAGAATGGCATACAAGTTGGGTGTTGTGGCACATGACTTCAATCCCAGCACTCAGAGGCAGATGCAGGCAGATCTCTATAAATTCAAGGGCAGCCTGGTCTACATAGACAGTTTCAGGCCGGGTGAGGCTACACAGAAAGACTTCATCCTAATCAATCAACTGATTGATTGATAGCTATATCCATGCCTAGTGGGAAAGGATGCTATGGTTGATTATTAATATCTGTTGTGGGTGAAGGGCTGAAGGTAGAGGGGGTTCCACATCTTGTTAGTCATGTTGCAGACCCTGTCCCTCATTACTTCCTTTCCTAGCGTCTGGAGGCTCATAAATGTAACACAAGAGTATAAACTCAGTGTATTGCTTACTATTGACATATCTGGGGTCTAGTTCCTAGGAGTCATGTCCTTAACTGAAGTCCATAATGACCTCCTCCTTGCTCTGACCTCCTCCGAGAACTGTATTTGTTCCCAATCCTGGTTCCTTATGTTTCAATAAGCACACAGATCTCCTTCTATAGTGTGAAGCAACATATTTAGCACATAACAGGTTATAAAGGTAGATGGAAGAATATATGAATAAATATGGAGCAATTAGTCATGCAAAGAGTGTATCTACACTACTGAAAAGGAGCTTCTGAGTTATTAGGGTTTGCCTCTTCCATTTCTAGCTATGGGACCCTGGGCAACTGGCTTGCCTTCACTATGATTTCTGACTGCGAGACAGGGAAAACAATAGCCACTCTGTGAAGATGATAGGAAGATTAGAAATAATGGATCTGAAGATTTGTCATAGCACCTGGAGTGGCAGAAGCCCCCAGCAAATGGCAGCAGATCGGGGTTGGGGATTTAGCTCAGTGGTAGAGCACTTGTTAGCAAGTGCAAGGCTCTGGGTTTGGTCCTCAGCTCCAAAAAAAAAAAAAAAAAAAAAAGACAAATGGCACAGCAGATGTGATGAATATTCACAGAACTGTAGTTAGCAAAACCTCTGTCTAATGAGAAAGGAATTCTTGAGTGAATTACAGCACAGCCACTTAACATTATGCAGAAAACCAAAGCAGTGGTCGTGACACTCAGTAGCAGTGAGAAAAATGCTATGGCAAGGAACAGAAAAGGCAGCGTCCAAGCCAGATGGAGTGGTGCAGGCCTTTGATATACGATCCTGGGGAGGCAGAGGCGGCAGATCTCTGAGTTCAAGGTCTACATACTGAGTTCCAAGACAGCCAGAGCTACACAGTGGGACACTGTCTTAAAAATACCAAAATATTAAAAAGCAGAGCCCCAAATTGGGCATACAACTATGAAAAAAACCCACAAAACCATTAAAAAAAAATACAGGGAAGAAATATAGTCCAGAAGACTTACCGCTTATAGGTAAGTATAGGTAGGTTGTTTTTTCCTGTAATATACTATCTTTATAATTAAAGCAACATGATTTTTTTTTTTTTAGAGGAGACTACACAATAGAACTGAATTGGACATATGTGTGTGTGGTCTCACATTATAACCCTGTAGACCTTAAACTTGCAGTGATCATTCTGTGTTTGCCTTCCTACAGGTATGAGTCATCACATGTCTTTTTTATTTTTTTAAAAGAGGGTGGGGGCAGTGGTGGGAGAGGGGGTTGAAGAGACAGCCGGCCCAGGCTGCTGAGGATTCCATTGGGCACACTGATTGTCCTTGACTGGTAACCCACGCCCCATTCTTACCCTGCAGAGGTCTTCTTCAGTTTGGCACACAGTAGGACATCTGTGAAGAGAAAGACGTGCCGCAACTTCCGGGAGCTCTCAGACATTTCTACCAGGAAGCCATCCTTTACCAGCTGCCGAGTCTGAGGGAGACAGGATACCCCCACCTGCTCAGAGGGGACGGAGCAGCGAGGGCCCAGCCTGCACTGCCCTGGTTTTGGAGTTTTGGTTGGTCAGAATCTAGACTCTACCCTTTCTCAGATTTAATGTCTGTACAGCTGAGAGGGCAGTATCTGCCTTGTGAAGCAGCATTCACTGTGGTCTAGCACAGTGCAGGGACACATAGTAAGTGGTTAACATAACTCACCAACAGCATGCTCTCCCTTAGATCTTAGCAGCTTTCCCTCCTTGGCCATGAGCCTCCAGCCTCACAGCCCTCCCAAGGCAGACTTTGATCTACTTTCAGCCCATCTTTGCCCAGCTAACCCACTCAGGCTCATCCTTGCTAATTCTCAGTGGACTCTTCAACTACGGATGAAAGACCCTGGGATTCCCTAGGGGGAAGGGGGACTGCAGTGATCGGGATAGTCAGAGCATTCTGCTGCACCTGAGACATGCAGTGCTTCCTCCCTGCCACCCTCAGAGCTGGCAGGCTTCTCCACAGCTGTCATCATCTATTCCAGCCTTCTCTGTGTGCACTACAACTGTGTGACCTATATACACTAGTGTCTGTGGGTGAGCATGTTGAAACGATATGATTAAGACACCCTGAAACTGATAGTGCTCTATGCTTTCTACAGATTTTTTTTTCAGCTATCCCCAGAGTTAAGACAAACTAGTGCCATTTTCTGGGATGTTGCAAACCAGGGCTGGGAACGAGGTACAGACAGTTCCATGCCCCATTAGTCATGCTCCAGACCCTGTCCCTCATTACTTCCCTTCCCAGCAGACATGGGAGGCTCGTAAGTATAACAAAGGAGCATAAACCCAGTCAGCCTTCCCTCCTAAATGCTACTTAATTATCTCCAGGAGACAGAAGGCACTGAATCTGGGCCAGACTATTGACCCCTGCGGATCACAGTCTCCCTAATTCTTCACAATGCTTTCCCACTCCTTTATCAGGAAGCTTCCTGCACCACCCCAAGGGAGCTGAGATGCCACATCTAGGTGTTTCCAAGGACATTTCAGCAGCCTGGGTGGCTTAAACCATCTCTAGTCCTTGTGTTTTTGGCTATTGGGCAGCCATTGCCTAGTTCTGGCCAACCTAGTGTGTAGACTAGGCTTCTCCCAGGGGCTCCCGACTGGAGCAAGGAGGTATGTCAAGAACGAGGTACCCAGAGGCCCAGCTTCTGGTGGGAGCAATGTGTAGAGTTTTACAACCCAGAAAACATCTGATTCTGACACTTTTAAGGACTCCTGTGCCAGTCTCAGAGATTGTCTAAGCTCAATTTCCTTTTCTGTCTTATCGGGTGATTAGAGGGACCAATGAGACAGTAGCCTTCAAGTTCTTAACTAGAACCTGACATGCTATAGGTATGGCCAAGGGCTACAGGTCTCCCTTTAGCTGTGGATACTCAGCATGATGCCTCAGCATCATGGACAGCAAGGACAAGGGACCTGGCCAACTGTCTACTCAGTCTAGGTGTGAAGCTGCGCAGGGCCCAGAACTCACCTCCCCCTTGGGGGTTGTGACTGCAGTCCGGCGGGGATCAATGTCCTCATTAATGCTAGATAGGAAATTCTGGGAGATTCGGAGAGCATCCTGAAGCAGTGGGTAGTCTGGGTGGTCCACAGGTGTGTGCTTCAACAGATCCTGGGAAAGGAAGGGGTGGATGGTAAGTTTAGAGGTGTGGTTACGTTCAATGAGAAGACAGTGGAGAGCATGCAATCCTCCGAAGAATTCTAGTAATTCAAAAGAATTCTGGGGGCTACCCTAGGACCCACACTCTAATCCAGCTATGCCTGTGAAATTGGAACTGAAAAACCAGGGTCAGAACAGCAGCAGTGAAGGCAATGTTCTTTTAATTTCTGCTGCAGTCATGACTTTTCCCTAGGGGCAGCAGCTGGGTCAAGCCTTATCTCACCAAGCAGCTGGGGAACTCTTCCGCTCACTGCACAGCTGCTCCCAGGATCCCAGAGACCACAAGGCATGGGATGAAGCAGCAGCAAGTGTCTGCCTCCTAGGGAGCATTTGGCCAAATATCAAGCTCACTAGCCAAGCTATATTTAGGACCTGGCCCTGTTGGCATGGTTACCATAGGCTAGGCAGGCACAATCAGGGCCCAGGGACCCTCTGCCTTGGTCCCCAAATGAAGTCTCAACAACTCCAATGCCTTCACATAAAATTCCTAACCATCCCTGGCACTCTGGGGCCCCAGACTCACGTGTAGAACCAGGGTGCTCCGAGTGACTCTATCAATAGGCTTGTAGAGCAGAGCTGTAGGGAAGGCCAAGAAAGGAAACAGGATAATGAAGACAAACTCTGGATCGTGGAGATGGCTTTTTATCTTAACTTGTCTTGTCTTCTCAAATGAATACGCACTCAGAAGCCAAGTGGGTTCCGTGGCAACCTATACCTCTGTTTTACTCCATAGACGGGCCAAATAAAAAGAACAGGGGACACACACAGCTCTGTCCACTCCAGCTCGCTCTCCACTGCAACCTTCCTCTCCTCACCCACTCCTGTGCTGGCCGGGCTCTCACAGCTGAAGGGCCCCCCGAACCCCATCCACAACCACACAGACACACCCAGGTAGATCCTGCAAGAGCTCAACACGCTGTGGTGTCCTCGGGATGCCAGGATGGCAGGAGGTGCCTGGCACTTTTCCAGAAAGGATGCCTCCCTGGTGTCAATCATTCTGCTCTTCCAGTGTAAGGACTGACACCAGCTGGGAACTGCACTCTGTATCTGTTCTCACACATTTGGCCTCAGCTCTATGGAAAAAGACCCCTCTTCATGCCCTCAACCCCACTGACAGGATGGGATGAGGGGCTGAAATTGCCTTTCAGTCAGATCACCGCCAAAACACTCCATCCTCAAGACAGTGGCAGACTGAGGGGCAGAGACTTCCTGAAGGAATTTGGGTAGAGGTTTGCTATAGAAGCCCCCAAGAAGCTGGAAAAATCCAAGGTCAGCCAGGTCCCATGTGTCACACTCCTCCATGACCCAAACAATGAATAATGATCACTGAGATTCATCAGGGACAGAGAGGCTGCAGCCAGCGGCACAATACTCCCTGTGCGCTAATCTTCCCAACCCGGGGGTTCAGTGCTGGCCCTACACCTGGATTTTCACATCCTGGGATCAGGACCTTTGGCATCCTGTCATAGGTGCTCTAATAGGCAAAGTGTTGGTTGGAGAAAGAGAAACCCTAAGTGAATGTCCCATAGAACCAGATCCTAGACACTTCACACTTGGGCAGCTCCCAAACCAGAGTCTCTCAAAGCCCTAGATACCCTTGTGAATTGTCAAGCAATCACCTCAGGGAACATCCTGCTGGTCTGAGGAGGTGTTCTTGAGGTGTGCTAAGCACCCTATCTGTAGCCCTTGCTTAGCTGCCCATTAGGATCGCATGTGGGCTCTTCAAAGAAACAGATGTCCCCTCTATACTCCATCGACTAAATAAAAATCTCCTAAGGATAAAACAGCTATTTTGCTGACATGGACATACATTAGCAGCTGGAAAATGCTGTTTTATGCAAACACAACACCTGTAACTTTTTTGTAGCCCTTTCTTAACTGGCTATTTCTAGTGACCTCCTGGTGGCCCATGAGAGATAGATTGGGCAGATCCATGGGTTTGGGGTGTACCAGCACAGTGACAGAAAAGCTCGGGTACCTGCAGGGGTCATATTTCTAAGGATACCTAGGTACCTCATCCACCTGTGGCTCAGGCATCTGCCCCACAGCCGGAAGAGTCATACCAGAACCATTGAGACCTGGTGGCAGGCACAAGGTCAACAGACAGGCTGGGGTGGGCCCTGAGTCCCATCCCCCAGGAAAGCTGACACTGCACTATCATCCTCTGCAGCCCTCTCTGGGTCCTAGGAGAAAGAGGTTTCTGACTAAGCTCAGAGTCTGTAGAAATGGCAGATCAGGTTTCAAGGGGGCTATTAATATGTCTGAAGTCACCTCAGGAGTCTATCTGACAGGACCATAGAACGAATGCTGCAGTCCTGGCATTGACCAAGGGGATCAGACAAGGAAGGGTGCCCCAATGCTACCCCTGGCTCCACTAGCCCCGCCCCTTCCTGTTCCTGGGCTCAGTGGTCCATTTCCTACTCCTGCATCATGCTTACCTCACTCTTCCTGGGACAGGTGCCATCCAACAGTCATCCTGCTAACCTCTCTCCCTCCTCCAGGAAGCCCTCCATGACCACACCTTTATACACACCAAAAGTCAGGTCACCAATATGAACAAGATGGTCTCTTCCCAGGTTTCATGGACTTGCCTGGTATGCACTGCTTCCCGTCATTAAAAAGACACACAATGTTCACTAGCCCATTCTTACAGTAGAGAAATCTGGGCACAAAAACTTGCCTATAATCACAAAGCCATGAGAAGTAGCTGGGTTCTGAATTTTGGTTCACCCATGTGCCTACAATTAGACCATCTTCTTCCTCAAGAAAGAGTGGCCAGTAGAACTCCACATAGAAGAGTCCTGGAAAGACTCCATCTACCTAGGTGAGTGCCCAATGTAGAGGCGGCTCCTCACCCTACTTTCTACTTTGGAGCAGACTTCAAAGATTATAGTGTCATGGGAACCAAAGAGATCTCTGGACTCCAAGTCTCGGGCCTGCTTCAGGAAGACTAAGCCTCCTTCTCAAGAGGAAAGAGGGAACAGAGAACACATGCTTTCTCTTGTTAGAAAACCAGCACAGATACTTAACCAGCTCCTCAGCCAGGCCTAGCATTTCCTCCCCTGACAGGGCTTCAAGTCCCGCTCTTCACTGGGCCCCAGCCTGTTGGAATCAGCTGAAAGGTAGCACAAAGGGTGCCTCCATCACCAGCACAGGACACAGAGAACCCAGAGAACACAAGGGGACAGTGGTCTTGAACAGCTAGCTCTCTGCTATACAGGCCTTTAGGAAAGAGCTGGAAACCTCACTCAGCATCTTTCCTCCAGCAAACCGCCTCCCTCCTCGGCTCAGCCTGTAACGGGAGCCCTAGGTTACCACGGAGATAGAGCGCAAAGTGACTGAGAAGGGTACAGACAAAATGCCTGGTGGGAGGGAAGAGGAAGGGCCTTAACCAGCTACCTGCCTCCCTGACACACATGGGCCCACAGTAGAGGGCCTGGAGGCAGCATGTGTTCCTCACACCCTGCCAGAGGCAGCTCAGGTCACCCACCAGGTCTGCCTGGACCTGCCCCAGTATCCTAAGAGCAGGAGCCTAGCTAAGAGCATGTACCTATCTCAGGACACCCCTTACCCCAACTGAGGGAGTAGCACAGAAGATGCTTCAGGTCTCTTCCACTGAAGTGGGCGTGTGACCTTCACAAAGCAGCAGCCAGCCACACCCCCCTCTTATGCGGACCTTCTGCACTGAGCCCCAGGACCTGGGCTCAGGGTCTTTCAGGGCTGGAAACACTGCTCCGAAAAACAACTAGCTACTCTCTGTTCTTCCAGAGCCATCCAGAGAGGAGGCAGCGTGCACTGAGCACACAATACACACAATACACTGGCTGCTCAGCATCCTCAATGCTCACGGAACAAAGAAACTCCCAACTTCTCTCTTAAGCTCAGGCTGGCGCCCTCTTGCTTTGGGGTGCAGCTGTCCAGACTGTCCCTCTCTGCTGCTCCCAGCTGTCCCTTGCCCCACCTCAGACCTTCAGGTACAGCCTGTCACCTTCCTTAGCCTCTTCAGGAAGTTGTTCGATACCTCTCATGCATGCACATGCTAAACCACCAGTTTCACATACAGCCTTAGGAGTACCTGGACTCTTCTCCCCTGGTCCTTCCATTTCAAAGATACTCTTCCCCTCTGCCATGCAGCCTTTGGATTTCAACTCCAGACCGACCACAAAGAAAACGCAAGTGGATCAACCACATGACCACCCACCCTTCCCTGCAGCCCCTAAATCCTGCTGATCAGATTGAAGTCCATTCTAGCCAGCCCCAAGGTGGCTTAAGGCATGCTACTTCCCACCAGAGAAGTGCCTGGGTTACCATAGGTGCAGTTACAGCAGAAGCGAATGATGAGGAGGATTTCCATGGCAGCCTCTATCCCTGCAGCAGGGACCTGCAGCCATTGCTCCAGGCTCCTGGCTCTTCTCAGCAGTCCAGCCACCCGGCCACCTTGCTGGCTGCTGCTGTACAACCTCTAGAATCAAGCAGCCGCTTCCTTTCCGAGTGCTCATCCAACAGGGGAGGGCAGGAGCGTGGAGAAGCAGGAGGAGGAAGGGAGGGGAGGAGGGAGGAGGGACCAAATGCCTGCTGGCATCCTAAGGAGAAGCACGTTTGTAGCTGGCCTGCTGCCTAGGGAGGAGAGGAGGCACGCGGGCACACGGACACACACACACACACACACACACACACACACACACACACACACACGTATACAGAGTGTGAGGTGGGGAGAGGCCACCACGTTCACACAGCCCAAGTTCACTAAAACAAAGGAAGACAACTGTAATCCAGCCCGCTCCTCAAAATACCTTCCATGGTGACTGATGTATGGCTGTCCTTAGAGTCCTTGGGACCTTTCACTTTGAGTTCCTGTGAGAAGGAGGAATAAAATCACTACCTGGTCCGTTCCCCCCTTCCCTCTCTTGGGCTTGGAGAGAAGTGGCGTTCTGAGTCCAGGGCATAAGTAATGGGAGACAGGAAGGCAGACTCAGGGAACCAGAGTTAGGACTAATTACTAGAAAGTTCTGTGGCAAAAAGAACTCCTACAACCAACCCCCTGATGTCCTTGTCTCTAGAGGATGAGTGTGGTCAAGAGAAGAGACCCTGCCCACTACCAGCCACTCCTCAGGGATGTGCATTCATTAGCCCTAGGAAGACAGGCCTGAAGTCAATAAGCATTAGGTATGCCAGCTGAACTCTGGGAATGAACATCCCTGAACCACACCTGCACAATAAGAAGGGCAGAGATGGGCTGCACCCTCCCCATGCAGACGACTAACCCAGCCCCAGCCCTGCCAACACCCACTACCTCTCCTGGACAAGTGACCCAGGAATGCATGCTGGGAACAAACTTTGGGGACAGAGATCATCAGCTCTAAATCTTCCATCTGCTTTAGACAAGAGATACCCCAGCCTTTGCCAACAGGACAATCCAGCCAGCAACTGGAGCTGAAATGCAATCCTCACTTAGGCAAGAGGAGCCTGAGTCTAGAAGAGGCGCATCCTCCTGGGAGGCAAGAGGGCAAGGTGAGGCCAAGGTCATGAGCCCATGTGATGCTGACTGCTCCCCCTGGGGGATGCAAGTCTCCCTCACAGTAGGAACCCATTTCCTGCACTATCTCCAGCTGCTTCTAGACAGAGAAAACCCCCAGGAAATGAGCCTGGCACGTGGTAGGGGGTGGTTAACTCAGCTTCTCTAGACTGAGTCTGTCTCTCACTGGTGCCTGGATTCCCTGCTCTAAGGGATTTTGGTCCACGCCCCCTCCAGTGCAGCCTAGAGGTATGAAATCACTGCTACTGCAGAGAAGGGCCTAATTGCAGTAATTAAGTGGCAGTGACAGCAGGAAGCATCAGCGTCATCTTCACTGAGTCAAGATGAGCAGCCACCTGGCAGAGGGCCATGGGCCTGGCTCTGTCCTGTGGAAAAGGCTTTGGGGTGGGGATGGGGTACTTAATGCAAGAATGCAGGGGATACTTCTGCATGGATGCACAGAGAACAAGCAGTCAGCCAGGCTAAGAGGGGACTTCACAGTCTCTGGGCACTCTCTAGACCATGCTGACCTCTGAGTATCCAAGGCCATTAACAGCCACTGTGAGCACACATTGAGGAGTCCAGCTTACTCCCTCAGGAGGAATGCTGAAAAGAAGCATCATTTCTCTAGCCTCATGACTTCATCAAGAGGGACTTCCGCACCCCTGTCCTGTCCTCCCGGGGTTTTGGGAGGAGAAATTGAGCACAGACCTCCTCTCTTCGGCTTCCTACTCTTCTAGAAACTGAACAGGACATGTTTTTTCCAGAGGTAAAGCATCAGCTCCATGTGACTGCACACCCAAACCTACAAGTTCACATCTGTGCTTTGTAATATAGCAAGCTGCCATTTCTTTCTTTTTTTAATTTATGTGTTTAGGCTCTCTCCCCCTTTCTTCCCATCTCTCTTTCTTAAGACAGGGTCTCACAGGGGCTGGAAGTGGTTATATAGACCAGACTGGCCTTGAACTCACAGAGATCCACTGACCCTGGCCTCCTGAGTATTGGGATTAAAGGTGTATGTCATCACATCTGGCTTCACATTTTCATCTCCACCTGCCCAACTGCTGCATGGTCTCTACATTGATTCCAGCTTAGGGATAATGTGGAATCCAGCAGTTTCAGAGAATTGTCTCTCTTATTCTTCTAGCACCAGGCTGGGGAAGGGGCACTTCAAGGCAGGACTTCCAAAGCTATAGAAGTACCCTCATCCCCAGGTCCCTCTAAAACAGAGGTCCTCTTGCCCTGAGCTCGAATGGGTACTTCCTCCAAAGCTAGTGACTAGGAGTGTCACAGGGGTCTTTCTGGATAAAGAATGAGCTGAGCTGAAGGATCCTAGAGGACTAGCCTCTCCCTGCCAATTTCTGGAGAGAAATGCCAAAGCCAAGTGGGGCACAGAGGAACACATCCATAATCCAGGAGGACGGCTGAGAGCTGGAGGCCAGCCTGGGGTAAAATAGTAAGTTCCAGGCCAGCCTGGGGCAAAATAGTAAGTTCCAGGCCAGCCAAGGCTATGTAGAAAGACCTTGTCTCAAAAACCAAACAACAATAACAGCAACAAAAGAAGGACCAATGGCAGGTACCTCATACCTCTACCACACAGAGGTGCGGGAGGGGAAGGCTTAGACGCAGAGCAGTGGCGGCCTGTTCCTGGCCAAAGGCTTCTTCTGTCCTTAACCGACCCAGGTGGAGTCCATGAGACCGGACTCAGATTTGCAAGTACCTTTCAAAACTTTGTTCCTCAAACTTCCCTTCCTGACGGTAAAGGTAAATTAGAAGTTCCTGCCTCTGATCCACCCCCAATAGTAAGATCCAGGCCATCAGGGCCCACAGCTGTCATCCCAGAACTCAAGAGGTTAAGGCAGGAAGACTGTGGCCTGAGCTGCAGAGACAGAGAGAAAATGCCGGAAAGAAAAGAGAAACTCCAAGAAAGAGTGATCCTGAGCATCTGCACTTTAAACAGTGACTTCTTATTTTAAAATTGTGTACATGTGCCTGACTGTGTGTGGGTATGTTCACATGAAAGCAGGTGCCTGAGGAGACCAGAGGCATCGGACATGCAGTGTGAATTACTAGTGGTCACCCAACTTGGGTGCTAGGAATCAAACTCAGATCTTCTAAAGAACAGTAGGAGCCTTTAACTGCCAGCCCAACCATCATCTACCCAACCCCATCAGGGAAGTTTTGAGATGAGCTGGGCAGGTCCAAATATTCACTCCATAGGAGAAGAAATAAAGGCCAAGGGTTGGGAACCACTTGGGAATGTCACAGGGAACATTGCTCCCATTTTTATTTATTTGTTTGTTTGTTTGTTTTGGCTTCTTCTGTTCTACTCTCTAATCTGAAAAAAAAAAATAAACCAATCAATATTCTTGTATTAAGGGAAAAAAAATGGGGCTGGAGAGATGGCTCAGCGGTTAAGAGCACCGTCTGCTCTTCCAGAGGACCCGGGTTCGATTCCCAGCACCCACGTGGCAGCTAACAACTGTCTGTAGTTCCAGTTCCAGGCAAACACCAAGGCAAATAAATAAATAAAGTTAAAAAAAAAAAAAAATGTCAGTTGCAAAAAGGCAAGTGTCAAGTTGAGCATTACTGTGATGAAGAGCTTCCCTGAGACAAGCAAGAGAGGAATCCACAGACTTAGAGGCTTCTCAGAGTGTTCCCAGAGCCCAGGATGGATGGGGGTGGCTGTAGAGAAAGCTGCCTACCTCAGAGATCTTCTGGAACTGGTTGTTGGATTGGCTGCACTTCTCAGCTGTTTCCAGAGCGACTTTATAGTTATCCACAAATGCTTTGTACACACCAAGCTGGCTGGCCTGCAGGGAGGAGACAGAGGATGTGAGGAGTGGAGGGAGTGGGACAAGGTTAGTGAATAGGTGGACGCTGAACCTGAGCTCCTGCAGCCCCCTTAGCACTCAGAACCTCTAACCTAGCTCCAAAAGGCTTGCTGGAAACCAGGGGAAAGGCAAACATGAACAGACTACAGTATCCCTTTGAACTCACAGTTTCCATGGAAACTGGCTCAGCCAATAGGTTAGCAAGGGGGTACTGGGAGTGGGGAGGGCAGGGCAGGGCTTTTGTCGGCATGCTAGAAATTCACTGTATCATACACTTGGTTTTGTTGTTGTTGTTGTTATTGTTTGTTTTCCTTTGGTGCCATAGAGGTCTCTCCGAGCTTGAAGCCTTTAATGCCTTACACTTCTTTCAGATCTTGGAATTATACAGAGTAAGGGAGACAAAGCAAGCAGCCAGTGGGCACGTGTAGTTTGCTCAATACGCTTCTCCAAGCAAGTCTCTTAGGTCCTGTCCCTACCTCCTCAGCCTCCAAGGAGTCAGAACCCCTGCCTCACCACACACCTACATGCCACCTGGACCCTAACACACTTGTCCTGACTGGCAAAGCCTCACTGCCCTTATGAGGCAAGAATGGGCCATCACTAGTTCTCCAAAACAGAAAATTGAGGCTTGCTAATTTAATCGCTCAAATATTTATGGCTGCTCAAATATTTCTCTGGGTTGTGTACAAGTATTTCCTCTTGAGAGAAGAAAAAATAGACATGAAATTTAAAGCTACAATTCCATGCCATGTCCATTTGAAGACTCAAAACTTAAAGTCTGATAGCATAAGCTTTGGTCTGAGCCCTCAGACTATAGTGTGTCAGTACAACTAATTTGTCAGTCACTAACCAAACTGACCATCGGCCCAGCTTCAGCCTATGGCTTAGCAAATCTACCATTAACACAAACCACAACAGTGGCTGTCACATATGAATACTGAATATGTACAATGTGGCCAGTACAAATTGACATATGTTCCAGATAAAAACTTCACACTGAAGGCCAGGTGTGGTGACACATTTTTAATCCTAGCTTTCAGGAGGTAAAGGCAGATAGGTCTTAATGCCACCATGGTCTATAGCCACTTCCAGGACAGTCAAGATTACACAGTGAGACCCTGTGTCAACAAATAAACAAAATAACAAATCCACACTGGACGTCAAAGACTTGGTATAAAAAAAGAGGAAATAAATTATCCCCTATGTATACATATCTTTCTTCATTTTTTTTTTTTTAATTTTGAAACAGTGTCTCATGTATTCCAGGCTGGCCTTGGACTTGCTATGTAGTTAACAATGACCTTGAATTTCTTACCCATCTGTCTCTACCTTTTGAGTCCTGAGATTACAGGTTCGTGCCACCATGCTGAGCCCTACCGCCAGTATTTTTAAAAAATTTATTTTATTTTGTATGTGTAGGTGTTTTACCTGCATCTGTGTATGTGTACACATTATAGGCAGTTGTAAGCCACACTATGTGGGTACTGGAAACCAATTCTGAGTTGTCTGTAAGAGCAGGAAGCATTCTTAACTGCTCAGCCATCACTCTAACCCTGTAAAATTATTGTTATCTGTATGTGTATGACGGAAGTATGTTAAGTACAATTGCCCATGTACCATTGCACCCAGAAGACAACTTTCAGGGCCTAGAGAGGTAGCTCGGCAGTTAAGAGCACTGGCTGCTGTTCCGAAGGAACAGGGTTCAATTCCTGCACCCATGTAGCAGCTCACAACTGGCTGTGACTCTAGTCCCATGTGATCCAAAGCCCTCTTCTAGGCTCAGTGGGCACCTACATACGTTTAGGTAAATACTTATATTCATAAAGTAGTCAGGAGTCAGTTATATCTTTCTATTATTGTGAAATTCAGGGATTGAACCCAGGTCATCTCATCAGCTCTGTGCCAGCCCCTTTCTCTCTGCTCTTATTACATTGCCCAGCCAGCCTCAAATGCCTGGGTTCAAGTGATCCTTCTACCTCAGTCTCCCTGGCAGCGGGGCGATCAAGCATGGCCACACCACCTTGTATTTGTTTGTTTTCCCGTCTTTCTGGAGACCAAACCCAGAGCTTTGGGTATGGGAAGCAATCTTACCACTGAGTTATTTCCAGTCTTTATTTTCAAAAACTGTGGTTCTTAGGACTGGAAACACAGCTTAGTGTTAGAGTTTGTCTATATGTGTGTGAGGCCCTTGATTCAAGCCCCATGACTGCTTTTTTAAAAAGGTGGCTACTAGGACATTTCAATGTATCTATGTGGGACCAGCAAGACAGCTCAGTGGGCAAAATAGCTTATTGCACTGAGTTCAGCTCCTAAACCCATGGTACGTGAGAATCAACTCCTGAAAGATGCCCTCTGACCTCTACACACACACCATGGCATCTATACTCTCTCTCACATGCAACAGTAATTAATGAAGTAATTAAAAATTACATGCGGCTCACAACCTATTTCCACTGGCACCTTTGAAAACAGTGGAAATGATTATGGCCAAGGAGACCTGAGCAAAGATTCTCACAGCCCTCTTCATCTTCCTTATGGTAAGAGAGGTGAGCAGACACTCACAAACACAACTCTGACAGACACAGTTCAGATGAATGAACACCAACACGTATCAAAGCCAAGTGGTTACGGAATTGCAAAATGCTTACACAGACACACTTGCACATTTTAAAAGTGCATGATGTATCAGAAAAAACATGAAGTATCAAAATACGAACTACAGTCTACTCAGCTCCACAACAAATTCCTAGCAAACTGCTTCAAGAGGAAAAGAGAAAAGGAGGTGTGGACTTCACCCTTGATTGTAATACTTTAGATTGTATATATTTTATTTTGTTTACTGTTTATGAGACTGGGGGGGGGTGTCGCATGTAGCTCAGGCTAGTCTCAAGTTCCCTATGAAGCCAAGGATGACCTTGAACTCCTGATCTTTCTGTTCCCATCTCCCAAGCACTGGAATTACAGATGTGCACCTCCAAGACTATACCTGACTCCTCTTTTAACTTTCCATTTTGAGATAAGATCTTACTAAATTGCCCAGTCTGGCTTTGAACTTGTAATTTTCCTGCCTCAGCTTCTTAGCTAAAACTTAATTTTTATTAGAAAGTTTTACTAGGAGAGGAACAGGCAAGATGACTCATCGGGCAAAGGCACTGGCCACATGGCCTGGTGACTGGAATTTGATCCCCAGAATCCCTGTAATGGTGGAAGGAGAGAACAGACTGTATATACCCTTCCCTGATTGTTCATATACATTATGCACTCACACAGATTATTATTATTATTATTATTATTATTATTAAATGGTTTATAAGAAGGAGGGAGGGAGAGGAGGAGGAAGGGGATAAAACAGAAAAATAAAATAATAAAAAAAGGAAAAATTTTTCTGATCCTAACATCGGTTACTCTGAGAGCTGCAAACACGGTTAGTTGCCTATTGTATTAACCTCTAGATTTTCTGGCTTAAATTTTTTTTCCCCAATAACGCAGCAACAGGACACAGCTTCTTGGGAGCTTCTGCTTCCAACCACAGTGCTAGGAATGGGTGCTGCTTCTGTGCCCCACTCAAGATCACTCTGTTCCTTCAGGACACAAAAGCTGGCCAGGGGCCAATGTCTGGCAGTAAGGTCTAGTGCCACCCAGGGAGGAGACGGCCCTTCGTGGAAGCTGGTGAGGCTGCCCTTAGGACAGGGAAGGCAGAGAGGAGACAGGCCCAAGGAAAGCTCTGGCAGGGGGGGTACTTCTCTCCAGATGCTGCAGGCCACAGCAGAAGTCCCCAGGCGGACACTTCTGAAGTCAGCACAATCTTCCAGGTAGAGTTCCTCTGCCCTCTATTCTCATGATTTTTCTTTGTTTGAGAGTCTCGCATATTCCAGCCTGGTCTAACTTACTACCTTTGGCCTCCAGAGTGCAAGGATTACAGGTGTGGCTAACCACACCCAGTTTTATTTATTTAGAGAAGGGAACTTAACCCAGGGCTTTCTGCAAGCTAGGCAAACACTCAAGCAGCTAAGCTACATCCTGGTCTCCTCTGTTACCATAAGAAAGACATAGCGTGGAGATGTGTGTTGCTACCCTCTGGTGACCCAGAAACCACCTGTGTGCAGGTGTCATGAGCCATGCAGGGTACTTTCATCTCCATGGTTGCTTGAGGCTGGAAGGCCAGAGGCCCAATCTACCAGGGTCATTAGCTGGGAAGTGCAGGTTGCTTGGAAACAGCAGTTTGGCAATGGAGTGATCTCATAAAGCAAACAGCAGAGATGCTAATTCCCCTCTCTTGGTAATGTATAATCAAATACCCAGAGACTTCATCCGAAATAAACTGTCTCCAGATGCCTAGCTTGCCCTGGCTCTACCCAGGCCTTGCCAAGCAGGCAGCCTCAGGGTGATGCTAGGGGCTGGGGGCAGTGAGAAGCAAATTCATAACCAGGCCAGTGATGATAAGACCAAGGGGAATCTGGGTCCAGATGATGGAGACAAATTGGTAAAGCTATGCATGGCAGCTCATACCTGCAATTCAAGCACTTGGGAGGTTGTGGCAGACGGATAGTTACAAATTCAAGGTCAGCCTGGGTTACAGAGACCCTGTGCCAAAAGCAACAGAAATATCAAACTGGAGAGCTCTGCCTCTCCAGTCTGGCTACCTGCCCTCCCTCCAATCAAGTTTATTTCTACACCTGTGAAGGCTGAGCATGGGCTGCCCCGTGCCAGACATCTCGACTTCTGTGAACGGGAAAAAGTGACCAGGTATTTATCATTCCTGTACCAGGGGAAGCAGCAGGGTCCCCTACAACTAGAAGTATGGCATTCTGGGAAATAACACCTCCTGAGTACACCTTCCTAAAACAGCAGTAATGACATCAGTTCCAGTTATTAAGTCACTCTTGCCATTTAGTGCCCCTCAATAGAGGAGGAAGCTGAGAACAGGACACAGGGTCAGCTGTCACAGAGCTGTTTCCACAACACTTGTGGTCTTAAAACATGGCTGTCAAAACACAGGTATCTCCTTCAATGCTCAAGTTCTCCCAGACTCATGAATCAAGGTCACAATGCATCTATGTATCCATTCGTTCATTCATCCATCATTGGGGCGGTTCTGGGAGTCTACTGAGAAGACAATCCAGACTGTTCAGAGTTTATAGCTTCAGAGGAAGAAGCAGTTTTAAGCGCTCATGAGGGACAAACTCTGGAAAAGCTTCTCTGAGTTCATTCTAACTTGGGACCAGATCAAGCAAAGCTAGGTAGATAGGAAAGGCCATTTTACACAGACAAAGTCACAAGTCTGTAGAGATCAGGAAGTATAAGGGGGACTCAGAGCTATGGAAGAGAGCGACGTGGAAGCCTTGGCAACCAGAGGGCTTCTGTGAACATCTTCTAACAGTAACCTTTGTTCTTCTCCTCTGAGCAGCAGCATGTAAAGCTAACTGTGGGTGCTCTCTGCTCTGTGGATCAACCACCATATCAGTTCAACTGTTTCATTCTGCAAAGGCAGCACTGAGATGGCCTCCCAAGGTATCAGGCCAGTGGTCCTTCTCCTGAAGCCTGTCACATGCCTCTTTGTCCATAGTGACAGAGGACCTGCATCCTGGCAAAGGAAGCCCCATTCCAGTGTTCAAACACACACACACACACACACACACACACACACACACACACACACACACACACACCTGTCTCCACTGCTATCTCTAGAAGCACTTTTGGGGCTCTGCTAGGATGGGGATCCAAGCCCAGTTGCCTGAAAGACTGGCCTCCAAGGACTCAGAGATGATCCAGGCCTTAAGAAGGCTAAGAGCAAGGCCCTATTCCACCGAGACAGCAGTCTGTCATGGAGACATGCCCTCATGGGAGACTCACCAGCTTCTGGAAAAGGTGGCCCATGGTGACTTGGCTGTCCCACTGCTGTACCTTGGGGCACAGGTTGTCATAAAACTCCTTGTGGATCTCGTAAATATCCTGGATCTTGTAGAAGATGGTCTCAATCTGCTGGATGGTGAGCACAGGCTGAGAGGTGGTGGCTGTGGCCTTCAGGGGTTTCATGGGCTGAAGAGGAACAAAGGGCAAAGGTGGATGAATGAACCAGAGTGTTGGCAGATCCTGGGCAGATTGTGACATTGAGTAACATGCAGTGACGCCCAAGTCCTGCCTAGACAAGGCCTCTGAAGGCAGAGCACCTGAAACACAATTTCTATCTCAGAACTGTTGTCACAGGTCCCAACAAGCCATTTGCAAAGAGAGGGAACCTGGCAGCAGCAATCTGCCACAGCACGTCCCTTCCCCCCATCTGAGCTCACAGCCTCTAGCCCTTAACTCGTATGTGTTCACTATTCCACCTAACAGGGCCCTAGTCTCTTCCACAATGGCCTCATGCCCCATCATAAACATCTTTGTCATGCTTCAGTGGAAAGGAGTGTTGCCTGGGAGTCCAGCTCCTTAGCTGCTTCCTTTTGAGAAACAGAAGGCGATGGTTCTAGTACTCAGGGGGTAAAACTGTGAAGAGACTAAGGACCAGCTCAAGCCTGAAATGGTAGCACTCCAGACCAGTCTGGGCAACAGTGAGAGCCTATCTCCAAAACAAAACAACTGGCTGAGAGTCACCGCATCTCAGTTCTCGTCACTTGGTAAGGGAAAAGAGAAGGGACACACATGCCACCCTCTTACTTCCCACATCCGTGGCAGACATCAGACATTGCTAAGCGAACAGGATCTTTCCCGCTGACTGTGGTTTTGGTTTCTAGACTCTTTCTCAATGCCTGTTGACATGAAAATGAAAGCAATCTGTCATCCTTGCTTATCTGCAGCAAGATCATCAGGGCCCACAAGTGGAAGGCACAGTGATGATGGTAACTCAGCACCCTTCCTAAGCACTGCCTGGGATAAAAGGGCTTTGGGTGTATTCTCTTCGGAAAGAGTCCTCGCTATTTCCTTAATCACCCTTGTACAATGAGGCTGAGCACCGTGGTGCAATGCCTGTGGTCCCAGCCGCTCAGGGGGCTGAGGCAGAAGAATTGCACAACTACAGGAGCTTGATAACAGCCTGGAAGACAAAGGGAAACCCCCATCTCAAATTGTAGAAAATGAGTAAACATTATCCTGTAGAGGGGCAGAAGACATCCAGCAGGGACTGCACACGCAATGTCAGCCATGGCTAACAGTCTATCTGACGGCAGTGTGGAAAGGGTTCTCCAGTGGCCTGTGTTTCCCTGCAGACCTCAGAACAGTGGGGAGAGGACAGAGGTCCAGCCTGGGCTTACTAGCGCTGTGGACTCTCACAGGATGAGGTCATGAGATGTCTAACAAGAGAAGCATTCTAGAAAAAGTGGGTGAGCCAAACTGCTGTAAGTGCCAGCCTGGTGGGATCACCTACACTGAGGGAAGCAGAGCTCACTGGCTCCTTCTGTGATAACCAGCCTGAGCTGGTCATAGCAGCCAGCCTCCCAGACCAACCCAAACCTATCCACAAGAGGAAGTCTCAGATACCCAGACAATAACTGACTTCCAACTTTCTTTGTCCTCCACATTCTACAAAGTCAAGATACATGGCAGAGCCAGGGCCAAGATGACCCACTGACCCTCTTAACACTAGAACCAAGTACCAAGTTCTTGCTAGAAGACAAGCTGGGAATCAACCTGGGTCACGGTCACGCCAGGCAGTGTGGCCTGGATCCCGGAACCTGCCATTTAATAGTTGTGGGCAAATGACTGCCCATTTCTAGGTGTACATCACTTCACTAGCAGGCTCCTGTCAAACTGAACCTTCCTAAGAGAACCAAAACTCGAAAGTCACACATTACATAAAGTATCCAGGGCCTGGAGAGATGGCTCAGTGGTTATAAATGCTTTCTGCTCTTGCAGAGAACCCAGGTTCAGTCCTCAGCACCCACATGATGGCTTACAACTGCCTATATCTCCAATTCCAGAGGATCTGATGTCCTCTTCCTGCCTCTAGCTGGTGTATTCATGTAGTGCCCATAAACTCATACATACATGCACATAAAAATAAATAAATCTTTAAAAAATAATAAAATGGGGCTGGAGAGATGGCTCAGTGGTTAAGAGCACTGGCTGTTCTCCCAGAGGGCCCGAGTTCAATTCCCAGCACCCACATGGCAGCTAACAACTGTCTGTAACTCCTATTCCAGAGATCTGACACCTTCATACCAATGTACATAAATAAAGCCAAATAAATTAAAAAAAAATAAAGTATCTATACATCAAGATCTCCTTGATGGCTGAAGTGCAGTGGGCAAAGAGAGAGGCTGAGGCAGGGCTGGATGAATCACAGGAGGGCATCACACAGAGTGGGATATAGCTCTGACTACACAACCGACCATGCGTTGACCCAGCATTCTGCAGAGGGACTTAAGCAGAGGGGTCTAGTACATACAGAAGTCTAGTATGTGGAAGATCATTTTGATGACCCCTGATCTCCCTCCTTAAGAACATTAGGCTCTATTTAAAAAATGGTCTGAAACAATTCGAACAATTTGGTAGCTTGTATGAGGCAGGATAATCCCAGCTTGGATTGTAATCCCAACCAAGTGCTTCCAAGATGTACGGGAGCAGCTAAGTGAAGGCTTCATCTAGACGTGACCAAACACCTTGCCCTTTACGGCTCCATCTAAGACCCATAGCCACACATCTTTGGACCTTGACATAGTCCCCACGGGGGTGGGGGAGCAAAGGAAATGGGAGAGCAGCCCTGGGAAAGCTAAGATTTCTCAGAAGCAGGCTGTTGGGGAAGCTGGACTCGGCTACCTCCCACGCCAAGACAGGCCCAACAGCTCTGCTTCCTCCTGAACTTCCCTCTGTCTCCAAAAGGGGAAGACAAGTATTCTAACCAGGGCCAGTCACACGGCCTGGCCAGCACTGAAGGCATGAGACTTTCTCACCAGAAGGACGTTTGCTCTCACGCCCATTCTCCACGGGGTGGGGGAAAGGACTGGCTTGTCCTCAGTCAGTTATTTTTATCTGAAGGCTCACATATAGGCCTCTGGGCCAGGAGGGACTCAAACATCAGTCCCCTGCCATTGAGCTTTGACCCAACACTGCCATTAGGGTCAGGGGCTAGCATACTGGCTACCTCCACTCTCCTCCATGGTATAGCAAGGCTGAGAGAGAGGCAATGAGAATTCTTATAGAGAACCCCTGGGAGGCTCTCCTGTAGAGAGGACTAGGCCAGTTCTGACCTCACAGTCATGTCTGCTTTGTCCTCCAGCAAGCAGCCATTCGAGAAACAAGAAATCTGCCCACTCTCTCCACCTCCTACCTGGGAAGGCTTGGCCTCTGCCAGGCACAGTTCCTAACCTAGCCTGGGTTGCTTCTTGGAGCTCAGAGAGGAGGTATAGTTAACCTATCACACAGATGAGCAAGCAGAGATGTCCTAGGACTACAGACTCAGAAACAGCCAAAATGAAAGGTAAGAGGAGGCGGCAATGGGCCTAGCGGTAGCTCCACACTGGGATAGACTGTAGGCAAGAGTTCACACCCGCACAGGACAGAATGTAGAACTACAACCCATTTTAGTTTTCTCTTTTTCCTTTTACAGCCCCAATCCCACCCCTAACCTGAGCCCCCAGACTTCAGGAGCAACAGATACAGGAATAACGGTGACTTCAAGAAGATTACTAAACCTGGCCCTAGCCAACACCCAGGGGCTGGAAACAGAGCCCCTGTGCGGCTTTTCTGTCTGTGTGTTGTCCGTCTACCTGTGTGTACCTGGTAGTCTTAGGTACACAGGCCCAGTCATTGCATACCAGAAAGTACTGAAGGGAAAACAGACACCTTCCACTTCCGAGTCTCTTTCCATTTTGAAGTCACTCCCTGAGGGGTATGGGGATTGGTGGCTAAGAGGAGATGGGGAGAAAGCCAAAGACACAGCTTGGCCTCAAAGCTAGATCACCCAAGTTCAAAGCAGCATTGAACTTCTCTGTGGCTGAACGGGGAGGCCTCCCAATTTGTGAAGGAGGAGGAGCTGAGTCCTTATCTTTCAGGTTTATCCAGGGAGCCCAAGGCTGGGGAGAGCCCAACCCACTCACTCCCTGGGTCTTCCCCCAGCAAACCTTCCCACCTGGTTCTCCTTCTCAAGAGTGGCTAGAGTGAGCCGGGTGGGAGTGCTGGGTGTGCCTTTGGGGTGGGAGCAGTTAGGAAGGTGTGGCAGGGAGACTGTCCTGGCTCCTAAATCTATCTTTTCCCAGATCAGAACATTTGATGAAGGAAGTTGAAATGTAGAAGAGGCATGTCCCTCAGGGGTGCCTTCTCCTCTGTTGGGGTATATAGTGGTGGAGGGAAGCCCAAAGCCTGCTGTAGTTTCTGGGGAGCTGGGATTACAGGCATATACCATTACACTTGGCAAGACATCAAGTTTTCTTTCTTTTTAAAAATATTTTTTATCGGTGTTTTGCCTGTATGTATAACTGTGTAAGGGTGTCAGATCTTGGAATTACAGACAGTTGTTAGCTGCCATGTGGATGCTGAGAATAGAACTCAGGTCCTTGGGAAGAACTGTCGGTGCTCTTAACGGCTGAGCCATCTCTCCAGCCCCAAAACATTAATTTTCAAATCCACTGTTATCTAGAACATAGGAGGCTGAAGCAGGAACTTTGAGGTCAGCCTGATCTACACAGTAAGACCCTGTCTCTCAACCCCACCCCCAAAACAAAACAAACTAAGAAAATGGGAGCCTTCACCTGTTTTTGTTCAGCTCTGTAGGAAACAGTAACCATGCCAGGTAATACACAGGCCCTTTTCTAAGAACTGAATACAATTCATTATCTTTACTACTTGTGAACCCAGATGGGAACAATGAACTACACAGTCTTTTCACTGTGTGCAGGTAAGATGTGAGATGGGGGCTCACAGCCAGGCAGTCTGCATTCAGATCTGCATTCTGCTAGTAATGCAGTTTTGGGTACAGTGACCCGAGGTTTTTCTGCCTCCTATCTTTACTACCCAGCACTGTACTAGGTACCAAAGGATCATGTGATCTTCTCAACCCAGAGAGGGAGAGAGGTGTCACCTGTTTTGCTACTTAGCTGTGGTCTTAAAAACACTAGTGTGTGTTTGGACTTTTCAAGGCAGAGGCCATGCTACATGACTTTGTTATGGCATACTGCTACCATCATTTAATTGCTAATAACTAATTTGTGTATACATTTCTATTCATAAGAAAATACGGAGTATATCTAAGATTTAGTACTATGCAGAGTTTTACAGGCATCCTCTGTGGAGCTTGGAATAGGTCGTCAAGAGAAGGGAGGGGCAACTGTATCATCTTCAGATATGAAAACGAAGGATCAGAGAGCTTATGCTTAACTTTCCAGATAGCAGACTTATCTTTTTGTTTTGAGATATGGCCTCATTATCTAGCTCAGGTAAGCATCTAACTCAGGATTGTCCAGCCTCAGCCTATGGAGTGCTGGGAATACAAGCATATACACTCTGACATCTGTCAAAGCAGTGGTTTTTTGAATCCACATTTTTTTTGTCTGTTTGATTTTCAAGAAAGAGTTTCGCTGTATAGCCTTGGTTGTCCTGGAACTTGCTCTGTAGAACAAGGCTGGCCTCAAACTCACTGAGATTGGTCCGCCTCTGCTTCCTGCTGGGATTAAAGGTGTGCCTCACCACTACTGGGGGAATCCACAAAACATTTAAAAAAAAGATGTAGTGGGTATGCACATAAAAGTGTGACCTCAGCACTTGGGAGTGGAGGTAAAGGATCAGGTGTTCAAAGTCAGTGTCAGCTACAGAATGAGTTCAAGACCAGTGTGGGACCCAGGAGAAGGAGAGAGAGAGATAGGGGTAGGAAGAGAAAAGAGACAGGCATAAAATAAAAGGTAAAGTGCCCCTCAACATCGTCTACACACACACACACACACACACACACACACACACACACGACACACGCACGCACCCTGACAGGACCTGACCTTTATAGCTGATGATGCATACTGACATTCTTTCTCAATTTGTTTTAAAATGTTGATTGGAATCCACCAAGGGGCCAAGATGCAGTTTGTAAACAAAGCAATATTCCTGCTATTAACAGCAGGGTAAAGCCATGTCCTAGATCTGGCTCTAGATCCAGACTAGACTATCAGCCACTGTCTCCCATTTGGAAATCATCATTGAGTTTATCAATAAACTCCCAAGAAGACTAAAACAAGCTCAGCACTGTGTCCTGCAAAGTAGCATTACCTTTCAATAGCCATTCCTTGGGTAATAAATGCCAAGACACTGAATGACTCCTCTTATCACACCAAGTATATAAACATTATCTTACTTATGACATCATCCTCTGCTGACCTACATTTATCTCTGATTCTCTGTTTTTTGGGGTTTTTTGTTTGTTTGTTTGTTTTTTGTTTGTTTTGCTTTGTTTTTTAGTTTTTTGAAACAAGGTTTTCCGGCTGGTCTCAAAGTTACTATGTAGCCCACACTAGCTTCAAACTCATGATGATGATTCTCCTGCCTCAGATTTTTTTAAACAGTATTTTATGCCACCTGACTGCACAACACCCAGAGAAAAGAATTTACACTACACAATCACTCTGCATAATACCCAGACGCATCTAATAAGCACTTTCCTCAAAGGCAAAGGCATCTGTGTGGTGCTTTTATCTCTGGAGAATGTTTTAATAGTCACTACCCAATCTGATTCACACAACACCACCTTCATCTTTACCGGGAGCTCAGGCTGGTCTAACGCTTCTTCTGCATTACAGCACCTTTTAAAACAGACATCTTCCATCTCACATTTCCCCACAGAGAGCCTTCAGGTTGCTGCTAATGATCTACTTTCCTGGGGAAGATGAAGGACTTGGACCCAGAGTGACCAAGAGGTCTCAGCTTGACTGACTGATAGACACCATCCAGAGCACAGTGTTGGGGAAGTAACAAGGTGCCCACCAGGACATAGCACTGTATCAATTCATAATACACGGTCATCATGACTGATGAGATGTTTGCCCTTTCACACCTGTGTGTCTTCCCCTGCCTCTCAGAGTAGAATCATGAGGAGGTGGCAGTGACTGATCCAGTTCTCAGACACCCAGCTGTGACCAGGACAACTGACCCTAATCCTAACCCTGTATGAGTCCTCTTTCTCTCCAAGGCCAAGAGTAGTTTTCGAGCACCACATTGGCTAACAGGGAGCAACACCCTCCTTCAGGTACTCACCAGCAACAGGGCTTCCAGTTGGTTAATGTAGATTTCTTCACTGGCCAGAAAGCCTGAGAGAACGAGTTTCCTCATCTCCAGGCCCTTCCCTGCCTCCACCTGCAAGAAAACAAGCCAAAAACCAATACCTCATGACAAAGGGGCCGGAGCTCAAGACACTTATTTCTTCACATTTTTTTTCTCTTCTTTTAACCAACATGTTCAAAGGTGATAAAAAGCCATAAGATTAACATTATTATTGTTGCTTGGGTTCCCATTCCAAGCTGGTCTGGAACCCAAAGCAATGCTCCTACCTCAACATCTCAATGCGGAGGGTGTCGTCATGAGCCCCCAGGCTCTCTCTGTCAGATACCATACTACAGAAAGTTTGGGGAATACTAAAATGCCAAAGAAAAAGCAGTCACTCATATTCCCACCACCAATCTTGTGCTGTTTTTCTCTCATGTTTTCTCAGCACTTCTGCTCTCAATCATTTTCTACCCAGTGAACTTTCTAATGGTGACCAGGGTCACCAAAAACCTGCTTTACATCTGGTCTGAAGAGGGAGGAAGGGATAAAGACATTCTCTCAAGACTGAGGTTGAGCTTTGATGGAATAGCAAAGGACAGATGGGGCCTCCCAGAGGAAGTGATATATAAACCAAGACAGCGTTAGAGAGAATGGGACGGAAATGGGTATGGGAGCCCTGGCCTTGTGGCCACTTGTGCTGAGGTCTTCCTGTCTTAGGGACTCAGCACCATAACAGGTGTCAGCTGTGGGCCGCCCACACTTACGTCAGCCATTCCTTATAACGTAAGGCACAGACTCAGGCTAGACTTCCTCTTGAATTCCTATTCCCTTGTGGTGGCGACCATGCCTTGTTCAGCCTGGATGCCACCAACCAGCACAGTGGTTGGTACAGAGAAGGTGTTCACAATTCATCTTCAGTGAGAAGCATGTCATCTTCGCCATGTAGAGCCTTCAGGTTCTATGCCTGGCTGCTCTTCAGTCTTTCCCTCTCTTCTCTGCCATGTTTGGAAGCTTCCAGAACTATCTCCAGATTGGTTCCTCCCACCCAAGTTCTCCTAACCAACCTCTGAATCCTCCCTCTCTCCAGCCCACTACAGGAAAGTCAGTCTCCCAAGACACCTTCTGCTCAAAGACAATATAAACACTGCAAAACTTAAAAAAAAAAAAAAAAAAAAAATTGCAAAACTCAGTTAGGAGAGATAGGTTCACTATCTGTTCATTCAACAAACAGTAAACACACAGCAGCCCCCATGGCTACGACCAGAAACAAACAGATCCCTGTGCCTGCTGCTGCCTGGTTTCTAGTCTAGCAGGAGAGACTAGAATAACACTGAAATAAGCAAAGATAAATAAAGAGGACAAATCAAGACTTGGGCTGTAGCATATCCTACTTACATACTGACGGTGGCCTCAGAGTCTTCCCACCTCCCACTCGGTTCCAGGGCCAACACCTAGCAATCTCTGCCTTCCCAACAGGCTAATCAAGCTCAGCCCTTGAAGCTGCGTCCTCCCAGCTGATGGTCTCTGATGGGCTCTTCTTGACAACACAGCTGAGGTCTCACTTCCCCCAGCCTTAGCACCTAAAACCTACATGGCCTTGATGTTATCTTCCTGGCTAGTGGGTGATCTCCGGCAGGCTTTTACAACAACTGCATCGCACTCTTATTCCCTAAGACAAGCCTCAATCTAGTGTCACACCTGACTTTTACTAAGAAAGGCTTTTAGCTCCTCTCCATCCTTGTCTTCCAGCCCTCAGCACTCACACTGAGGTGGGCTCTATATTTCCCTATTATACAACAGAAACAAATGAGGCCATAAAGAGGCAGAGTGGGGACCCACCCCAGGTCCCCCAACACCAACTTCTCCACCTTTCACCCTTGGGATGGATTTCCTCCCTCTCCTACACCCTTTCCAAGCTTCTACTCACATACCTGTTGTCTCAAACAGCTCCCTCTCAGGCATCAAATGCACATGCTTAATGTGAGCCAGAAAAATTTATCAAGCCACCAGAAACCTCTCAAGCCAGAAAAAAACCCACCCCAGTTTCCCTGAAGGCTTTCGGAGGACATCTAAAGGATGCTGGGTCCCCAACTCTCTAAAATGTTCTCACCCTAGAGTAAAGAGAACAGTGACCCCACGGAGATGTCCACGGTGGCTCCCTCAAACCTATGACTGTGTTACTTTAAGGGATTGGTGGGTGTCCAGGATTACCTAAGTGGGCCCTTAGCAGTCACAGGGTCCAGAAATGAGGGAAGTGAGAAAGCAAACAATATGATAATGAAGTGGGGTGGAAGGCTAAAGTGGTGGCTTTTAGGCTGGAGAATGGGACCTGTGGCCAAGGAATGCAGGAGAAAGGTGAAAAGGATTTATTCTTCGAAAGCTTCCAGAAGCCATGCAAGTCACTAAACCAGTGCTGTTTCCAGCCCTGTTTCTGGTGGTTTGTTGCAGTAGCAGCAGGAGCCCAGGACAAGCCCCACGTTAAGGAAGGACAGAGTTATTTATTGATGGCTTCACAACTGAGGGCCTGTGCTAAGTGCTCAGGCATCTCACAGTCTGGGAGGTGTAACCATTAGGGTCCTGGGGCACAGAGGGTGCAAATGGCCAGCTGCTCCAGACAGCCCAGCCTCCAACCCCCCCCCCCCACACACAGATCAGAGTTTGCAGCAGGGCTCCAGCCTTCAAGTCGGGATCCACAATGGCCTCCCAGTTGCTTCCCAAACCTGACCTGCACTTGCTCTCCACGAGGCAGATCACTGCCCCCTGCCTCAGTTGTTCCCTGACATCCAGGTGCTCCTTAGGCTCTGGAGATCTGCAGGCCCTGCTCTGAAGAAGCCTTCTTTTGCCCCATGACAGTCCATTTTAATAAGACCCTCACCTCATAATCCTATCCCGAGAAGAGATCTCTGGAAGACTCACTCTTAGAAGGTAATAACCAGTCACCCCCGAGAGTCCCCATTCTGGGTTACACTCCTAAATTTCAAGCTAGGATGGGGTATAGGCACCTGAGAATTTAGTGGTGTGAAATTAAGCTCTGTAAATCTTACTAACAGTAAGCCTGTTGCTCAGTTAGCTTTGAAGAGACTTCCATCTTTGGGCAAAGGGCAGCTTTCTCAAGGACAAAAATGTTTCTGCTTGGGGACAATCTGGAAATAGCTGTACCTGGTTCTTGAGTTACTGCCCGGCTTCTGGCCTCTTGCAATGTACTCAATAAGCTTAAATAAATAAATATAAACTGTAAATTTGCAACTGTTTCTTGGGTCCTTGTGGGACCTGCCTGTCTCATAAAATACCAGGGCTCAGCACTTGTTTCTCCCTTTCACTACTACACACTGAACACAGGAACACAGACACAGAGATAGCTGTTCTCAGCATGTTTTCCAAAGATGCCCATGTGCACCGAAACCCCGGGCAAATGTTCTGCCACACAGCTAGCCCTTCCTCCAACCCAGGAAAGTTGTCACTTCTTTCTCTCCAATTAGGGCTTACAAATTGCAGCCCCAGTGAACCCCAGCAATTTACACAGTCTGCTAGATTCAAAGTTTGGCATCTTGAGGCTCCCTGGTCACTACGTTAGTATCTATTGATAAGCTGTGGCCACCTCTGGCCTGGGCTTCCGCAGTGTTTAGGGGCTAAATAAAGCCTCCTAAGGTTTGGTTCTAGGCCAAGTTAAGAAACAGTCTTCCCATGGCCCTTTATCTTTTCCAAGGCAACAGAGAGGGCTGAGCTAGCTGTTCTTTAAAGCCACAAGCTTAGCAGCCAGGGCCTTAGACTCTGCCAACAACACAACCGAGCCCAGGGGCCAAGCCAGTTTGTAGGAAACACTCAGCGCTGGTCCCTGGCATACCTGAGAGAGTATGGTACATGGAGTCAGTCTCTCCTCTCCCGGAGTGGCCCTCTCTTGGTGGTAGATCTTCATGTTCCACTTTCCTGCCATCTAAGGCTTTGGGCAGATTTACATGCTCCACATATGTTTAAAAAACCCCAGTTGCTCATAACCCACCATTACAGCCATGCTACACTGGCATGATACTTAATATCATTCTTTACAACTGATTTTTTTTTTTTTTTTTTGAGACAGAGTCCGTATGTATGGCCTCAAATTTGTACTCCTCTGCCTTCAAGCACTGGGATTACAAGCATGTACCATTAAACACAACCAACAATGACGATTCTCTCTTTTTTTTTCCTTTTTTCTTGAGTTCTCACCATGTAGCCATGTAGACCAAGCTGACCTTGAACTCACAGAGATCCACCTGCCTCTGTCTTCCAAGTGCTGGAATTAAATGCATGCTCTACCATGCCCTGCCAAATGATGATTTTTTTTTTTATGCACAGTCTTATCCTAAGCCTTATATCAAGTCATAGAAATGATATAAGTCCTATTTTTTCCTCATCTACATTAAACCATATGCTTGACTTTAAAACATATATATCAGGGTGTCATCACCCATGTGGCCATACTTTGGAAAACACCAATGAGGAACTGGAGCCTGCTGGAGCCTGCGAGAAGTATACAAGCATTTTAAACAATACATTCTCTTTAAGCACCACCTGAAGAGTTAATATAGAATACAAAAGAGCTTTTTTATTCCTGACAAATGAGTTCCTTGAAATAGCAGCTTTTACCAGGCCCCACCCGTCAGCCCTATCTACCTTTAAATAGAACTGTGTGAAAATCTTTTTTGGAAAAGTATGCACCGTTTTTTTTTACAGATGGGATGTGATGCTGCTATCAGTATCTGCATTAGGAGTTTACAGATCATTAACTCCTCAAAGTAAGCTGGGTTGTGTGTGAGATGTAGCAAGCTTTTTCAGCTACGGCTCTGGAGAAAGCTGCCAGCCCGTTTTGCATCTATTCTTTAGAAGATGAAGCACCTCGGAAATTACAGCGAGAGCAGGGTTGATTTATAGGGCTGGCATTTGGGCAAATGCACAGCAACACAACTACTGTTTAAGGTAAGTACTCCTGAAGTAAAGTAATAGCAAAGAGCAAATTGCCTTGGATTCCTACCAGCTGCCATGGAGGAGTGAGCCAAGACCATCTGCAGCCAGGACGTTGAGAGCATTACCTAGAAAGGACCCGTGGTCCCTTGTGCACATGCATATATGCACATGGTCCAGCCCTGACTCAATTAGAAGTGGTCACTCTCCTCTGAATCTGGGAACCTTTTTATTGTTGTTGTTTGTTTCTGAAACAGAATCTACTCATAACCCATACTGACTTGGAACTCACTATGTAGTTCAGGCTGGCCTTAACTCCTGGTGTTCCTTCTGCCACAACATCCTGAAGGCTAGTATTACAGGTAGTCACCACAACACCTGGATGCTGGTATTCTCTGATCAGAATGCTTCTCATGGCCTGAATGCTTTCTTACTTCACTTCCTAGTCCCCTGTGAACTTGATCCTTGATTCTATGAGAAAGGACCATGCCTTGTTCAATAGTCTTCTCCAGGGTGCCAGGCTGAGTGCTTAGGCTAGAACACAATTGACAGCATTTGTTCAATGGGTTTGGTTTCCACTTCTCTGCAGCCCTGGTCTATCTGAGGCCAAGCCTGATGGAGGACATAGGTGTTGGAGAGGCATTACAGATGAGCAAGAAGTTCCCAGGCTGAAGCTATCTCCAGAAACATGGAGGTAGGGAAGAAAGGGGGGAGGGGATGGAGGAAGGAGAGAAAAAGGGGAGGGGCTCTGTCCAGGTGTCATGGAAACTGGGAGGAAGGATGACTTTAGGCAGGTGTCCAGGACCCCTTTGACCACCATGTGCCACCCACCAAGAACACCTTTGAGATGAAATAAGGCCAGAAATCTGGCATAGCTTTTATGTGTTCCAACAAACCTCAATCATTCCAAAAATTCTCACTGGTCCCAGCCATATACCCAGTACCATGCAGTGGTCAGCAGTGAGCACAATGAAGTTATATACCACAACCCAGAGAAAGGATGTGCCTAGGAGGCAGCATGAGTGGCATTGATATCTGTGCTGGGAGGGCTGGGAAGGTTCCTCAGGGAGCCTTATCGATGGCCATCCCAGACTGGTGGGAAGGCTGGCCAAAACCTAAATACAGAGGTCTTGTTGGTCTAGAGTGGGACTCTAAACTAGCACCAGAGTACCTAACTGAGATGAGGTGCCAGGATCCTGCTGCAGCCTCACCCGATCCTGCAGTGCTCTACCCAACCCTGAATATCTGCCACCTACCTAACCTGGGTCTGCAGTCTATTTTAAATCTCCATTAGCTCCCTCCTGGAGCCACACCGAGTGTGGGAAGGGAAGGATTGTGATCATCTTAGGGTAAGGGAAGAGGAGTCTCAGACACCTAGTCCTAGTGATGCATCAAACACCACACCCTCCGGGGGCCCATGTGGTGAAGTAGCTGGTTTTGCAGTGTGCATACTCCCCGATACAGCCCTCACAGGCCCTCCCTCCAGGCACAGAAGAGAGACAGGCTGTGGCTAGAGCTTTTAAAGGCAGGTGTAAGTGAGAGAAAGCTCAGTGTACTTCTCCACTCCAGAGCTGGTGTTCCCAGGGGGAGCCGTACCCCCGGGAAAGGAAGGACAAGGAAGAAGGCAAAAGTATTGGCACAGCCCCTTCCCTCTGATCTAGGAGCTCTGGGGCAGGTTTACGACCCTAGAGGAAGTGGGTCAATCCTGCCTATGCCTACCTTGGGGAAATGCTTACCTACCTGACAACTGTTCCCGCCCCCTCTCCAGCTGATTCAATTATTTTTTTCCTTCAAGAAAGCCCAAGTGACCTTAGACTCTTGATTTTCCTAAACGACCACTTGCATTAGTCAAGACGCATCAAGTCGCCAGTCTCCTTCTTGGAAAAGAGGGTAGCTCCCATGGCCACACTTCACAAACGCCCTTATCCTCTGGTTGCCAGGGAAACAATGAATTATTGCCCACCAGTTTCAAGTCAGCCAGCTCCTCTGGGGGCAATAGACTTACATCAGTGACAGGCCACCAGGTGACTCATGTCACTGGCAGAAAGATCCCCTAACACAGCTGACTGGGGGGAAAGCCAGTAGTCCAGTGCCCCTGAGGACAACTGGTGCAGAGCAAGCAGACACTCCAGCTCTCCCTCCAGAACAGCTGCTGAGAGAGCACAGCCCTCAATCCTCTGGCAGGAACGTACCAGCCCATCTCATGCTGAGTTAGGCTCTTCCACTCAGCCATGAGGCTTGTACACACATCAGCCATTTCTCTCCAAACACGGCTTCAGCATCAGTCTAGAGCTGCCAGCCCTGCCCCCTCCCCACAAGCATCCAGGGCGTGTCACAATCCCACCTTCACAGCCACCAAGAAGGGGGACCCTGAGCCAGGGCTGGTCGGGGTTCCCAGTTCACACTCCTCCAGGAGAAACACATCTTCATCCTCTAGAACCTTGTCCAAAAAGCCTATTGCCTCCTCTTCCTCTTCCATGGCAGCCAGAGCCGCAGAGGGCAAACAGGAAGCAGGGTCCACGTAGCAGCGGCAGTGGCAGCAGCAGCAGCAGCAGCAGCAGCAACAGCAGCAGCGGCGGTGCCGCGCGCCCCAGCGGGGAGGCAGGCAGGCAGGGACCGGGCGGGGAAGAGCGCAGGGCAGGCCTACACCAGCACGCTGGCCTCCGCGGAGTCAGTCCTGGCACCTGGCCACCGGCTCGCGATGAAAGGCTCCATTATGAACCTTTTCCTGCTGCCGCTTTCCAGCCGTCTTGCGCGCCGGGCCCGCCTCCCGCGCGTCCCCACCCTGCGAAAGGGGAAGCGGGGCCTCCGGGCAGCCGCTCGCTCGCGGGATGAACGCAGGGCAGGGGCAGCAGCCAGCACCCTCTGCGGTCCGTTCCTTCCTCGGCCGCTCCGGGCCCGCTGCCGGGCTGGTCCAGGCGCCCCACCGCTGCGCTGCCGGCCCCACAGAGCCCGCCCTTTCTGGACCCGGAGGCCCGATTGCTCCAAATGCACAGGAAACGCACGCCTTGACTTGCGAGATGGAGCTGCTCGTTCCCTCTGTGGTCACCGGGCGGGTGAGCCGCTGGCGGAGGCTTCTGGAGTGGAGGAGGAGGGAGGGAGGAGGCCGCAGACAGGCCGGGCGGGCGCGGGGGGAGGTCTGCTTCCCAGAGACAACCTTTATTTACAACTTCTCCCCGGAGCCCTCGGGCAAGGGGGAGCAGGAGAGTGGCTTCCCCCAAAAGCCAACCTTCATCGACTCAGTCTACATCCCCGTGGGATCGGCACAAGCCAGAGCCCCCTTCGCACCTCGGCCTCAGGCTCTAGCACCTTCTCGGCGGGGAAGGCCCACCACCGATGAGAAACCGCAGCTGCCATTGCACCACGGTAGAGTGAACAAGGCTTTGTGTTTGTACATTAGGACTGGCCTGCTTCCTGCCCAACTGGAGCACAGTGTCAGACAGGGTCCTAAGCACGTGTCACTGGGTACCATGGACCACCCAAGACACACATCATGGTCAGGTGCTGCTGGCAATGCCACTTCCTTGGAGTATTTCCGTGTGCCACACAAGGGGAGAGGCAGCCATATAAGGCCAGGACACACACAATCTAGAACAGGTAGTATTATCCACCCTCCCTGCTCGCAGACTGCTTTCTTCAGGGTCTTCCATAGCCCAGAAGCCAAAGTCATGCAGAGGGTGAGGCTCACATCCCAGCCCCCTTACCCTGACACACACCCATGGGGAGAAGTCTAGCTGAGGACAGCTCAACATCCAAGGCCACTGTGAATTTAGCACTCAAAGTTCAGGTAAGGCAAGCACTAGCCACAGAGGGCCCAAAGGAGCTGAAGAAACCATCAGGGCTCCCCCTAGTTAATGTTCCCCAAAGGCAACACAGGCTCAAGTTTGCAAAACTGTATTCTCTATGGTTTTAGTTTTGTTTTGAGGCAGGAAGGACCTCTGTATGTAACCAAGCTACATACATGGTTCTGTATGTAGCCATGCTTTTTTTTTTTTTTTTTTTTTTTTTTAGTGTGTGTGTGTGTGTGTGTATGTATGTATCAGTTGTCTGTCTCATGCTTGCAGTGGTCAGAAGGCATCAGATCTAGTCCAGATCTCCTGGAACAGCAGTTACAGATGATTGTGAACCACCATGTAGGTGGGAACTAAATCCAGGTCCTCAGCAAGAGTAACAAGTGCTTGTAACCACTGAGCCATCTCTCCAGCTCCCTATAGTTATTTTTTAGAGTCTCTCTGTGTGGCTTTGGTCATCCTAGAACCAGCTATGTAGATCAGGCTAGCCCATAACTCCAGAGATCTGCCTGCCTCTGCCTCATCCTGTGTGACCACACACACAGGGGTAAATATGGATGCTTAAATAAAATCTCCTGACCTTAAAACGAAAGCAAGCAATTTACATTAAAAAAAGAGCACAGCACTGTACCCACATCTTTTATTCTGAGCTAGTCTTAAGGATGGTCACACAGCCTTCCTTCTAACCAGTTGTTAGTGGTGGTTATGTGATAGGAGTATCCCTTTAGTGTCCCTCTGTCCCATCGCCTCTTAGAAGATTTGGTAGCCAGGAATAAAATGCAGCTTCATATACCAACCTACCACTTTATCTTTGTAAGTCTGTGTAACAGGTGCCACCAGCCAGGTGGTTCAGTGTCTGAGTCTGTCCATCAAAACCTTGGGTGCCTTTTATGCCGCCCTCTCATACACAGCACATTCACTGGTCAGTGGCAACCATGTGGCCACAGGGCAGAGTCAAACTGTTGAGGCCATTTCCAAAGGAAGGCAAACTGTCCCAGCTGGGTGGGGAACCCCTCTCTATTCCACTGGGCACCTTAGCCGAGAGCCAGCATGTAGAAGGCCAAGGGGAAGGGGAGATGAAAGGGATGAGTGCAGTCCCTTATCCCAGTCCTTAAAAAAATTTCTGGAATTCTGAAGTCTGGGGGAGGCTCTTGTCGTTCTGTTAATAATAGAAAACCTGTCCTCACCAGATGCAGCCTTCATCCTGTCACCAAAACTAAAACAGACTGAGAGAAGTGTGATGGGCTCCCTGGGGCCTGGGCCGGTCCTGGTCTGTTCCACCAGGGTCCTGCAAAGACGTCTTCTATCTATCATCCATTACTTTCTCTCTCAGTCCAGTTTTGCCCTGTCTGAGTTATAAATAGCCAAAACACATCTGAAGGGCCCTCTCAAGCCAAAATTCCTCATTTGGTTTGGGCGGGTAAGGCTGTTTCCATGGTTTGGGAACAGCCAGGCTTGGCATTTCTTCCCTAGAGCACAAGTGTGCCAGCTCAGGGCCCTGTGCTACAGGTTCTTCTGTCTTCTACCCTGTGGGCCCCACGGGTACAGCACAAAGTACCTAAATGGGTCAGACCAGCGGGCAGCACTACAGGGCCTTACGGTGTCTCTTTTGCCAACCCAAGAAAAAGTGAGGTACCCTGAAGCAGTCTCATTTTAGAGTGCCTTGACTTCCCCACATAGCTACTCATAGTAGGCTCAGCATCCACTTCTTCCCTAAAGCCTTGACCCTCACAGAAACTGCTCCCCAAACATCTAACGCTTAGACCCCACCCATCCCAACTGGTTGGAAATTCCAGTGAGTAACAAGAATGTCCCCTTCAGTGGACACAGAAGCTCCACTCACAGGCTTAGGTCCTCCCTCTGGAGGGGAAGTGACTCACAGATCCCCAGGGTGCTCCCTCCCTTACCCTCTCAAGTGTTCAAGAAGGTCCCAGATCCAGGTTTCCTCCCTACATTGACTGCCCAGCCTGATTCCAGACCCTCCTCTCCAGAGAAATAGCCAATGCTGCCCCTGCCCTCTGATTTTCTCAGAGTCCTTAGGCCTCTGGGGCCACACAATGGGTTTAGGTCAATTTTCCAACATGAAGTCATGGCTCAAGGTCCTGTCCCACAGCTCTACGCTCCCAGCCTTTTGGAGAACTGTTCTGCCAGTGGCCGTCACTCATTGCCACCTCTAGGCCAATAGGCACCCACACCCACCCAAGCCTGAGACTTGCATAGGTAACTGGATCAGAGCAGCAACCCCCCTCAGCTCCTCAAATCCAGACCAGTAAGTCCTTTCTCCTCTCCACCTCAGCTTCCCCTTCTGGCCTTGACACCTCCATCAGTAGGTTATCATCCTCACACATCCCTTTTACTAAATTCTTTGGGTTTTCCACCTTTTCCTCTTCCAAACCACAACCCAACTAGGCTTTGCAACCAGTCACAATTATACAGCCCTAAAAGTATTGCCCTGGGAATCTCTATCTTATCTGCCCATCTCTCTGCTCACTGGCACATGTGCATTCATACCCCAGAGAGGCATGGCATATGTGTCCAACCTCCTACCCCTGGTGTACCCTCAAACCACTGAGGTGAGGGTCATATGAAAAAGAGGATGGAGTGGACAAAGGTATCCACCCACACCAAGGAAAAGCTTCACTGGAGAGGGTCTGCTGGTCAGAAGATGGAGTCAAAGAAGGCCATGTGTGGGCATGAAGACTGCAGGCTTTGAGAAAGGAACCTAGTGTGCTTCTGAATAGCACCTGGACACTGGGAGGTCTTTCCATGCAAGGGGACTTCTTCCTTTCTTTCCTTTTTAGCGCTGAAGCTGCAACCCAGAGTCTTATATAAGCTGTGTCATATCCAGACCTAGGTCGGTTTCTTAAGGAGGCTCATGAAACAGTGAGGGGACAGAGGAGAAAAGAAACAGGAGATAAAGACAGGAATGACAGAGGAGCAGGAATGACAGAGACCAGGAATTCCCTACAGCAGTGGGGAACCAATAGAGACTTCTGATGCAGAGGCTGTGAACTTCCTATAGCAACAGGTTTCAGCCAAGACTTCTGACGACTAGGGCCACACCTCAAAGCCTGCAGTGGGTTATCTCTGTTCTCTCTATTCTCATATTCTCTCTCTCTCTCTCTCTCTCTCTCTCTCTCTCTCTCACACACACACACACAAAGGACTTTCAACACATTTAGACTTTCAATACATTCAAATCTCCATCCTCACCCCCTTATTAACTCAGTCAACAAGCACTTATTAACTGCCTACTGTATACTAGGCATTGTGACTCACATTCAGAATGTAGTTGCAAACAAGGAACACTGCCCTTCGTGGAGCCAATGGCTCAGGAGCAGAATGACCATGAGCTCAACTCCAAAGGCTGTGCCAAAGGAAAGGCAGGACTGGGGAGGGGCACATTTTGGTTATGTTGCTGAGGCACAACTCCAGAAAGGGTAACCTGGAAATGGCTATTGTGATTTTAAATGTTCACACCCTCTGACTCAGCAATTCCACTCTAGGGAATTGTCTGGGGGGAAAAAAAAGCACCACTAGACAGGCACAGAGATGTATGTATAAAAATGTTCACTGCTAGGAGTCCAAACGTCTGACAGAGTGAGGCGGAATCTGGTGTAATAGTACATAATATTCTGCACACACACACTGATCTCAAACAATACAAAAAAAGTGGCTTGATTAGTGGTACAGTATTTGCCCAGCTGTGCAAGGTCCTGGGTTCAATCCTCAGTATTGCCCTCTCCTCACCCCCAAATCCCACCTTAAAAAAAAAACAAAAAAACCCCAGAAAGCTCAGAGAGGGAGAGGGCAGCTGCTTAAATGAATTCTGGCATATCCATAGAATGGAATTCCACAAAAGGAGTGCCTTTGATCCAAATCCAGGCATGTGAGTCTCCACCAAGTAAAATACCAAGGAACCTGCCGATAAATAGTATGACCTCATCCTAATATACAGTCTACATATGGAGCAAAACCCAGGAGACATAAATAAACTCTCACTAGTTCCTGTAGGATGTGAGCTTTCACGTACTAGATGATGTATTTCTCATCAGTGAAAATTTTGAGTATGTAATCACAGAAAATAAAGTTATAAAAAGAAATGTGGGGGCTAGGGTATAGCTCAGTCACAGAGTGAATGCTTAACATTCTCGAGGCTGTATAACTGCTCCCCTCCCTCTCACACACACAGTGCTATGGCGGGAATTTAGAATGAATTGGGAGGGCACAAGCAGGTGCATCTGATGTAATAAATCAGGAGCCATGGGAGACTTCCTGGAGGAGGTGACATGAAAACCTAGCCCTAGCAGAGCATGGCCAAACATGCTTGAAATTCTAGCACTTAGAAGGATAAGATAAGAGGGTTACAAGTTCAAACCCAAGCTGGGCTACACAGGGAGACTCTGTCTCAAAAAAAAAAAAAAAAAAAAAAAACAAGGCCAAGGGATGTAGCTTAGTAGTAGAAAGCTTCTGTCACACCTAAGTGCTAACCTTCAAAAGCCTCAGAACACAATAAAGTAAAATAACAATGAATGCAGACCACACTGATGGAGACTAGGAGATAGTCAGTGAAGTCTTTGGACATATATTCTAAGTTGGAGGTTAGTGGTGAAGCTTCAGAGGCTAGCAAAGAATCAAGTGATGGAGTCTGACAGGGTGAGAGGGTTAGGATTTCACCATTATAGCCACAGGGAAGGTATGGAAGGATTCCAGGAGAGTCGCATGACCATTCTCTGGTGTACCTCGAATCTGACATAGCATCACTCATTCATTCTAAAACACTGCTCACTCTGTGCTCAACAGGAAGCTACTAAGTCATACCAAACAAGGGCAGCTTATCCATTGGCTCCTCACTGATGACTCAACCCATCACACTGGTGACAATAGCTTGAGAAAGGGCTAGGTACATTCCCACCTCCAGGCCTTTGCCAGATGTAGTGCCCTTGGCCTGAAGATGTTCATCCAACTCTCCTGCAGAAGTTCAAGCCCCACCCCAGGCTGGGGAGCTTGGCAGAACCTCGGAGCAGTGCCAAGGTAGTGAAGTCATTAGAGCCACAGAAAGCATCAGACTCTCACCCCCCATACCCATGCTCCCCCCTCTGCCTTTCCTTTCCATCACAGCAAAAGACACTCAAAAGATTGCTGAATATGGCCATGGTGGCTCATGGCTGTCAAGTTCTAGGGAGACAGAGACAGATTGCCATAGGTTCAAGGCTAGCCTGAGTTACAGTGTGATTTTGTGATACTGTCTCAAAACACAGCTCATATAGAATTCAGTAGCATAAAGTTATTGGGTATAAACCAATGCTGTTTATATGGTAAAGCAAATGAACAAAATCAGGGGCTAGAGAGATGGTTCAATGGTTAAGAGTGTTTACTGATCTTCCAGAGGACCTGGGTTTAGTTTCCAGCAACTACATAGTGGCTCAGAACTGGCTGTAACCCCAGTTACAGGGGATCCAACACCTTCTTGTGGCCTCTATGGGCTTCTGCACACTTGTGGTGCACATAAATTCATGAAAGCTTGTGTGTGTGTGTGTGTGTATGTGTGTGTGTGTACATGCACACAAATACTAAATAATTAGTTTTTTAAATATATTTTAACAAAAACACTCAGGAGCTGGCTCACTGGATTAAATGCTTGACCCATCATCTGAGTTTGGATCCCAGAGCCTACCTAACAGCACAGAAGCACAACCGTCTGTCATCCCAGCATGTTCCTAAAGGGAGATGAGAGGCCGAGATGGAAGTTTCCAGAAGCTTATAGACCAAGCTTTTCATACTCATCAGAAAACAGTAAAAGAGAGATCTCCAGTACTCTCCAATAAAGCAGAAGACCAAGACCCAAGGCTGTCCTCTGAGCACATGCATGGTAGCAGCATGCACACATGCGCGTGCGCACATGCGCGCGCGCACACACACACACACACACACACACACACACACACAGAGAGAGAGAGAGAGAGAGAGAGAGAGAGAGAGAGAGAGAGAGAGAGAGAATAAGAATGAACTCCATTGGATTCTGTTGAATTCCATTTTTTGTCTCTTGACATGTCTGTAACTCAGGGCCTTGGTTTCCTCATCTATAAAATGAGAAGAGCCTTGCTGTGTGTCTGACTCCATGAAATGGGGATTGTTACTGCACCATCTCTAGGGCTGCCAGAGGCCTGGTGCACACAATGCCGCATCTGCACTGTGCTAAGCACTTAGTAAACACAAGTTCTTCTTTCCTTCTTCCTTTGGCAGGTGTTGTGTGTGGGAGGAACATAGGATGAGGAGAGGTAGACCCACCAGAGACTTACCTCCAACTTTTTCCAGGGAACCCAATAACTCACCCATGCCAGACCATTCTGTTTCTCAAACCTCCAGGGACTTTGCCCACACCCAGTGGTTATACAGCTCCTTTACTCCCACGTCGTTCATGATCTCATCCCTAAGGTCCCACTCAAGGTCACATGACTTTCTTTTGGGGATTTTTTTTTAGGGGCGTTGGTTTTCAAGACAAGGTTTCTCTGTATAGCCTTGGCTGTCCTGGAACTTCTGTAGACCTCTGTAGACCAAGCTGGCCTCAAACTCCTAGAAATCCACCTGCCTCTGCCTCCAGAGAGATAGAATTAAAGGCGTGCACTAGCACCAGCCAGCTTGTGAATATTGTTCATTTCTTGAAGATGTTGCATGGATGACCTTCATAGAGGGGGAAATCTGAGACTGGGGGTGTAGCTTGCTGACAGAGCACCTGCTTAGAATGTACATAGTCCTGGGTCTCCCAAGAATCAGATAAATAGAGGGCTCAGGTGAAGACAATGGCTCCTATAGACAGTCGATGAAGTAGTATCCCAGTACAAAAGGCAACCCAAAAGATTACCAAGGAAAGAGTCTCTCCTCTGCTTCGGTCATTAGCTTCTTTTGGGATCCTCCCAAGAACAGGAAGCTCATTACCTGTCCAAATGCTGGATGGCTGTTTCTTATCCTCCTCACCCGACCCTAGGGACAGGGTCTTACTAAGAAGCCCAGACCAGCCGGGAACATGCAATCCCTCTGCTTCAACCTCCTAAATGCTCAGGCATGCACTGCTATGGTTGGCTTGGCTGGCCTTGATCTCACAAAGATCCGCCTGCCTCTGCCTCTCAAATGCTGAGATTAAAAACATGTGCCATCACTGCCTGGCACTGAACTCAAATTGTACTCACAATAATTACTTTTACTGTCTTCCAAAGAAACGCAAGACATAGTTTTCATTCATTTTAATGGAGTAATATATTTACTTTATTAAAACTTCAGATCTGTAAGTGGCACTGGTCTATAATCTCAGCACTCCAGAGGTAGAAGCCCAGGACAAAGTGGTCTTTACATCCCAGAGGGATTCAAATACAACTAACCCCCAGAGCAGTTCACCACCGTATAGCACAACACAACTGCTGCTTGGTTCCTGCAGAAGCCCCTCCAAATATGATTATGTATCTCCCATTTACAGTAGAGAGGCATGATGCTTGATAGATTGTCCAATGTCACATGGCTCGAGGTAAAACATTTAGACAAGCACATTGGCTCAAGCTTGTAATCTCAGCATTCAAGAGGCCCAGGCAGGATGACTGCAAATTCAAGGCCAGCATGAACTTCATAATGAGACTGTCTCAAAAGAGGTAGACAGGGTCCTAAAAGCTCATGTCTGGAGAGGGGTAGAGGACAGTGATTACAGTGCCCCACCATATACTACATTACATACAGCAGTGCACCCTGGGACCCACATCTGTGATGGGACAGGAATAAAGCCCATCCTACAAGGCAGTGCATAAGACTAAAGTTGCCTTTGGAGTACTATGGTGTGCTGGATGTGTGTAGTCTTCCTTTACCTCTTCCTGCCATTTAGGCAGCAGGAGAGGACTGTGTGGACCACCTATCACTGGGCAGGTGAATAAAGGCATCCTCTCTGGGAAGGGAAAGAAGACTGTTCTGGCCTTGCTAGCGCCTACCAGTGGAAGAACTCAGTAACAACAACAGAAAATAGTTTAGTGGAGAGTAAGAGCCCCTGGGAGAACATCAAGAAGAGAGGCAACAGCTCTCCTGCCTTTGCTTTCTGAGTGCTGTCACCTAATGTATTCAACGCAGTAAGGCTCCCTGTGAGCACCCGCTGCCACACACCCCATTCCACTGGGCCATTCCTCATGCTTCCCTTCAGAGGAGCCAATGCTATTCAGACTTGAGAACAGGAGGCTAATGGTATTAGGACCCTTGTTCAGTGTCCTGCAGCCAGAAAGTAGATTTTCATCTGTCCAAAGCTTTCATTATTTCCAGGCTCTAGGTCACTGACACAAGACACTGATAGCTCATTGTATGTGTCAACTTGACTGGGCCACAGGGTGTCTAAACATTATCATGGGTGTATGTGGGATAGTTCACAATGGGATTAACATCGGAATCTGCACACTAAGCAAAGCAGATGGTCTTCCCAAAGGGAGCTGGCCATGCCTCATCTGGTCAATTGAAAAGCTGAAGTCAGAAAGGCCAAGAAAGAGGGGGCTCCTTCCAGCCAGCATGCATGACCCCTGGGCCCAGGAGGCCCAGGCAGAAGGACTGTGTCAGGCCAGCCAGGACCACAAATTAAATTTCAGAACAGCCTCGGAAACATAGAGATCCTGTCTCAAACAGACAGGGTGGCTCCACCTGCGTGGCTGCTAGCACTGGGACGCTGGGCTGAACACAGGCCTTTGGACTTGGACCAGAACTACACACTGACAATCCTGAACATCCAGGATCCACTGCAGAAAATAGGATTTCTTAGCCTCCATACCCAATAAGTCAGTTCCTTCGATCAGATCTCTCTAACATACAAATTTTGTATACACACATGGTTTATGTTTTTGTAACATATAAACCAAATTTTGACCTTCCAGATACAGCTTGGCTGCATGTTTGGGTGTGGAAAGTTCAGCTGCCAGGCTGCGCCAAAGGCTAGATATCTGAATATCTAGAACAATTGTCTGGTTTGGTCCAAAAAATCCCCTCTGTTCCCAAGTTCCTAACAGGAAGCCTGGCAGGGGAGGAGACTGCCTGGCCAAATGAGCACAGCCAAGCAGCTGGAACATACACACACACACACACACACACACACACACACACAGAGACAGAGACAGAGACAGAGAGAGACAGACAGAGAGAGAGAGAGAGAGAGAGAGAGAGTCATAAACACACATTCATGAACACAGCTTTTTAAAAAACAAAAACAAATCATCCCAAGTCCTGGGAAAGGGTGTTAGCACTGTCCAGGCACTTTATTGCAAATGGCAATCCCTGTAGGGTCCACTAGGTGGGGCCAAGTAACACAACAGAAAGAGTAGAAAGCCCCTGGCTCCAGGCAGCCAGGGGTTATAGCTGGGGCAGGCAGGCAGGAGTAGAGCAGCTTGCAGCTAGAATTGTCCCAGCCACTCCCAACTGGCATCAATGATCCCCCTACCAATCAACAGTGTGAAAATCAGTACTGAGGGCCCCAAGTACTTCAGATGACTGTTCTCTGTAAAATATTTAACATTGCATAATCTTCCACTCAAGTTATTTCCATATGGTCCTGCACAGAGCATGGCTAGGACTTTCACCAGGAAAACCAAATACCCATGGATGAATGCTCCTACAAGGTGGTCATGAGGAAGGAGACTGAGCCAAGATGCAGAGACGAGAGAGAAGAAGGCACAGACGAGGCCCCGCATGGAGATTACCCAGGGGCATCATCCTGCAGCTGTTTACAGTGGGATATGGCCTAAGTCCCCAGGGGAGATCCGAACCCCACTGACCTACAACCAGAAGGCAGAGATGGGAAACCAGAGTTCTCTCTTCCTTCTTTCTCCAGGTTGGCCAGAGTCCAGGTCCCAGAACAGCTTCAAACACTCTGCCTCTACATGACCAAAATGGCTGTCTGTAATCCACCACCCCTCCTTAGGACAACAACCCTCAAGAATGTTGGCTGTGGGGAACCTGAAGCTGGCCAACACCCACACCCATCCTCTCCACCTCTTATCTGCCCCCAACCATCCCTTCCCAAACTTGCACCACCTGGCAGCCGCTGAGCTCTGCCTAGGCCACTGTTGCCATGGCAACAATGTGGCTTCCCCCAAGTGGGATGCTGGTTGCCAAGGCCCTTGTTGCCAAAGGCTATAACAGCCACCTCAGTGTGTGAAGAGGGGGTGAGAGCCTGCAGAGGGTGGGGGGAAGAAGTAGGGCTTCTTCCAAATGGTAGAGTCCAGGCAGGCAGCCTCCAGGTAGGGTGGGGGCGTTAGGCATTAGAAAAGGGAAATGCATTGTATAGCATTGCTGACGCTCCCTGGGGGCTTCAGAGAGAGAAAAGAGAACTCCACAAAATATACCTGGACAAGCTGGACCAAAAGGACCTGTGAAACTGGGCTCCCTCCACCAAAACAAATGCCTATGATTTTTTTCCCCAACTCCAGAAAAAGAGCCCTAAGGAATCTCTCCACCTGGCTTGCTCATGTTTTTCAGATGCGTATACTGATGAGCTGGGGCCAGTGTTGGTCCCAGTACTACAATCCTCCACATATTCCTATATCCCTGCTCTGTCACAGCATACTTAATCTTTCTTACAAAAGGTTTCTTAGAGGGGAACCCTTGCCTCTTCTGGAGACAGGGAAGTTAGGCACCCCAGGATTACTCCTTTCCTGTAGAACAGAACAGGGCTAGAGGCCCTCTATCCTAGGGAACCCTACAGAAGGATTGTGCTTTACCCCACAGGAAGCCTGAGACCAGTCCTGGCTCTGTGGGGCACTTTGTTGTCCACAGGTCACTGTGCATCCAACCAGGTACAGATAGAAAAACCTGGTCCTTCCAGCGCCCCTCCCCATCCTGTTGAGAGACTAAGAGAGGGTTGAATGAGGGTGCCCAGGAAGCAGCAGTACCAACAGCTAGCAGAGCAGGGAACAGGTGAGGGGTAGCAGAAGAGGGCATCAGGGATCCAGGCTCACCCTCCCCCAGCCGCACTGCCAACACTGTCCTAAGCAGACCCTGGCCCACTTTTCACACAAGTTGTCTATCTTCCCTCCCCACAAGAGGAAACAGTAGTACCTACCCCAGGTGCCAACCCCTCAGGTGGGGTGGGTGAGATGCTGTCCCCACCGCCCTGGCTGCGGGCGCTGAGCTGGGGAGACATGGTGGGTGACTCGTCGATGTACGGCATGGTCTCCGAGCCCTCGGGGGGCCCCTTCTGCTCCTCATGCCCCTCTGCGTCGTAGTCCTCGGCACCGTAGCTGAAGTCTGAGACAAGGAACAAGAAAGGCCACTGAGAGTCTTCCACCAGGGCTGCCAGGGACTGGTAGCGCAGGGGGCGCCGGCGCCTGCCCCCAGCTGCCATGGTCCCTGCTGCACCATGCACCCTGGGCCAGAGCAGGGGCTGCACAGCCAGGCCTGGGGAGGAGGGTGGGAGCTCCAGCAGGCACAAGCTCTGCTGAGTCCGTCAGAGGCTGCTGGGAGTCGGGGAGGAGCGGTTCTGCTGCTGCCACCCGCCTAATAGCATGTCAGCTGCGTATGTGGAGCTGTGTTTCCTTTGCCTCCTGCCTAATTCCACGTCTAAAAATTAACAGTGGGAGAAGGAGGCAGGACGATTCCAACTCTTCTCTCTGAGTCACCATTTTGCTTTTTATAGGGAACAAGAAGGTGGGGGCGGGCCAAGCGATGTCACTTCCTCGGTCCCTCCTCCTTGGGTACCATTGTACACCGAGCTCAATCCCTGGGGGGTGAGCAGGGCAGCTTTGGGGTAAGGAGGGCCCAGAAAGTGTGCCCTAGGAGGCCTCAGTTCTTTGAATGGGGCCCTGCATGCAGGACAGAGCCCAAGGCAGGCAGGCGTGGGAGAGAGGGTTGTGCCCAGGCCTGGCAGAGACTGAGTGAGCAGCAGTCTCCTCAAAAGCCAGCACTTATGTCTATAATTCCAACAGTTTCCTTTAGAGCAGGGGGGTGGGAAATCAACAGAAAGTAGATCTGTATTAACCCCTCGGTGCTCTCAGCACCACACAAGTTCAGCACCCACACAGATACCCTCCTGGGGGCAGCAGAGGAGGGCATCAGGGTATTACCTCGAAGCTTTGCACAAGAGCTATAGGACAGCCTCGCTAAAACCCTTGCAACATTCCCCGCCAGTGACTGGCCAGTGCGTTGGATGTTGTTTCCAACAACAGGATGTCTGAGAGTTTGGTGGGGTTGCTGCAATAAGGTACAAGCAAGGTCTCCTCTAACTTGAACCCTGGTTCAGAGAGTCATCAGTGAGGAGGGGTCAAGAGAACAGCCTCTGATGGACCAGAAGGAGCTGGCACTGTGTCTCAGAGGAAAGCAAACAAAGAGCCTTGGAGCCACTGGACACGGGACCTGCTGAAGACACAGGAATTTGTCATATGGTTCCTAAACTCTGGCAGACGCCTAGGTTTTGGGACTGTGGCCAGTATGTCAGAGGAGCCTGGCTAGGCCTGTCCCATCATCTGCTCAGACACCACTTCCTTCAGGATGTTCTCTCTGGGAACCCAGTTTACAGTACCAATAGCCCAGGGCCTCCTTGAAGCCTCAGGAGTAGGAATTGAGTGTCTCAGCTGTGGCTGAGTGCCCAGCACCTACAAAATGACACATAGCAAGCTCTTGGAAAGCATGAGTAGCAGAGCTAACATGTGGAAGAATGCACTATCCATCGCAGGCCTGAGGTCTAAACAAGGCAGGCCACAGTGAGTCAAGTACTCTGTGGAGGCCTTGGCTCCTCCTCCTGTGCCATAATGCATCAGCTCACAGGCAGCCAGCAGCCTGAGAATGGTGTCACCAGGTCACTGGGGCGCCAGGCCATGGCTATACTCTCAGTCCAATCTGGCTGTTGGCAGTCGATGGCTTCCCCCGGGCTCTCTGCACCTGTCTCTGTCAACTTCCTCTCCCAGGGCTCAGCAGATGCCCATTAAGCTGTCTGGGGACATAGACTATATTTCCGCAGGACAGGCATGTACACGAAAACCCACAGACCTTTTTACTCCTCCGGGGGCTCTGGGTCTCCCTGGTCATGCTGAAGCTAAGAGTGTGGACCCTAGCCTAGCCAACAGCTAGCCTGACCTGTATCAGCCATTACAGGAATGAAGGTATTACCAGAGGGTGGAGTTCACAGATCACTCAAAAGAGACTATGCCCTGGTTTGCCTCTAATGCAGTATCTCTCACAGAAAAGGAAGGTCTCTCACAGCCTTTCCTCTGGTGTGCACAATCAGACCCCACCAACTTTTGCTCCATCTTTCCAAGGCAGTTCTCACAGAAGAGGCCACTGAGCCTCAGACCTCTGCCTAAAATGAAGGAAAAGCTGTGAATGTGGGTCTGTCTTGAGTCTCCAAGGGCTATCCTGTCCCGTTTGAATTTGGGACAGGCTCATCAATGGGGGTAGTACAGGCTGCAGACACAGGGACTGGAACAGTGTTCGCTACATGCATTCCTAGATGTATGGTCATTCCTTTCTTGTTCATGCCTTTCATCCAATCCTGGGAGTATGGATCATTTCTATTAGGAAAACAGAACATAAAAGGGTAGAGAAACCAACTCTCCGGGAAATAGGGCTGAAAAAGAAAAAACCAAACAAACAAACAAAAAATCCCACAGGGCAGTCTGACTCTGCCTCTCTAATTCTGGTATTAAAGGTATGAGCCACCCTGTTCAATTTAGATTTTTTTTTATTTTGTTTTGTTTGGGTTTTTGATTTTTCAAGACAAGGTTTCTCTTTCTCTCTCTCTCTCTCTCTCTCTCTCTCTCTCTCTCTCTCTCTGTCTGTCTCTCTCTGTCTCTCTCTCTCAAAGATTTATTTATTATGTATACAGTACATAGAAGAGTGTACCAGATGTCACTATAGATGGTTGTGAGCCACCATGTGGTTTCTGGGAATTGAACTCAGGTCCTCTGGAAAAACAGTCAGTGCTCTTAACTTCTGAGCCATCTCTCTAGCCACCCCCCAGGCTTCTTTTATAAAAGAGAGTCAAGAAGCTATGTGGGTTAGGAGCTAGGACAGGAAGAGAAGTTCATGTTCTGTGACCCACTACCATATTTAGTTTCCTCCTATGGCCTTCACGATTGCTCTCCTTGGTGAAATCTTTCACCATTCATCCCTTAAAAACTGCTGTTCTGTAAAGATTCTTAAAATCGACTCCCAGCAGGCAACAGAAAGGAATTATCGTAGTGATTCTTGAACATACTACACTAAGTGGAAGAAGCCAGACGCACGTGCACAGCTTGAATGCTTCTGCTTGTATAATGTTCTAGAACAGACAAAGCTGACCAATGTTTGGAAATACCATAAAAACACTGGTGGCCTCTGGGAATGGGGTGTAGACAGGCACTGATGACAGTGGGCACAAGGGTACTTCCTGGGCCAATGGCAGGGATCTGAGGTACAGAGACATGCAGTCACCAGAATTTACCAACTCACATACAATTCTTATTCATGCAGTTCACTAAATACTGAACACTTGTTAATGATCTGCTAGTCTGAAGGGGTCATCTGCAATTTTGAAATACATACAATGTAAGAGGAAATGGGATGGAGAGATGGACAGATGTGAAAGGGAGCAACCATGAAAAAGTGGTAATTACAGACTCTAGCTAGCAGGAAATGGGCTGCTCAGTGAGCGATGCTCTCAACTTTTCTCCAGGTCTGATCATTCTCATTATAAAATAATGTGAAATTGCTGCTGCCCTTACCTTTGCATTCTTTCCTTTCTTTAAAAAACAAACAAAGAGGGGGCTGGAGAGATGGCTCAGCGGTTAAGAGCACCCTCTGCTCTTCCAGAGGACCCGGGTTCGATTCCCAGCACCCACATGGCAGCTGACAACTGTCTGTAGTTCCAGTTCCAGGCAAACACCAAAGCAAATAAATAAATAAATAAAGTTTTAAAAAAAAAAAAAAAAAAAAAAAAAAAACAAAGAAAAGAAACAAAACACACTCCACGGAGAGTTCTGGGCTACATATCTACCTCTGATCATTTTCTGAATATGCATCTTTCAGTCACCAACTTTTACCTGAGGTTCTTTAGCAGATGATGAAGACCTCCAAGTCTCCCCAGACCCCTCCCACTCTGCCTGGCTCTCCTTAAACCCCCACTCATGCTATTTATTTCCTGACAGCAGTCAAGCTACACTCTAATCACACCTCACGCCACAGTTCTCTGCTAACTCCAATGGTACCAACAGCCACAGTTAGCAGCTGAAGACTCCAGAGGTAGTACACATCTGCCTCCACTTTACAAGGTCATCTCCTGCCCTTAGGTCTTTCCCGGGTCCTATATTTGTCTGAATATATAAGGCAAAGAGTCTAGTCTTAAACCCTACTACCTGTAAATGTGACGTTATTTGAAAGAAAAGATACTTGAAGACGTCATTAAGTTGAAGATCTTAAAATAAAATCATCTTGGATGAACCACGTAAGTGCTAAATTCCCTGAAGTCCTTTGGAGACAGAAGAGGAGGACAGAGAAAAGGCCCTGTGAACACATGTGGGGAGGGACATGTGCAGGCAGCACTAGCTGAGAAAAGCAAGAAGAATTCCAGCCTTGAAGGAAGGGCTTCTCCATGAGCCTTGATCTGGGGCCTATAACATTCACAGTGTGAGATAACTCTCTGTGGCTTAAAGCCACAAATTTTTCTGATAATGTGTATAGCAAGAAAAACATTCTAGGAGTCCTCATTCCCGTCCCATCCCTAGACCACGGCACCTGCTGCCACGGTGCCTAAAACTCTCTCCTCAGCCCTTTGTCCCCCAATGAGACCCTCGTCAGCCCTCACGCCAGCTAGCTGCACCCTCTCCTATGAACCTCACATGAACCTGTGTTCCCCACATGATGCCCGAATAAAGCACTTTTACAAGCCAATGAGGAAAGGATAATTATGCCATATTCTAATGAGCAAAGGAAAAGAGAAGAAAACTTAAAATTGAGCAGCAAATGGCCAGAGATATTCTTTTTAAAGGTTAACCTCACTGCAATCAAAGAAAATGCAACCCAGTTTTCCTTCCTTCTTGGTGTAATTTTCCTATCAATTTAACAAGAACTTAAAAATAATGATAGGCTTCTTGTCTAGGATATATGAGGCCCTGAGGGTGAAGGTCAGCACCACAAAATAATTGTATTAATTAATAAAGCCCAACACTGTAAAGGAACACACTCTTAGAGCTTCTGGAAGGTGTATTTAGCTGCTACAACTTTGCTCAGTTTATCTGGTAAATGGCACAGCCATTCAAAACTGTGCCCTAAGATAAGAATATATAATTAACTATAAATACTCATAAAATATACTTGCATGGGGGCTCTGAAGATGGGGCTTGGTGGTTAGGAGTTCTGGCTTCTCTTCTAGAGGGCCTGAGTTCAATTTCCAGCACCCACACAGTAACTTACAACCAGCTCAGTCCCAGGGATCTAACACCTTCTTCTGGCCTCTGTGGGCACCAGGCAGGCATATGATACACAGACACACATGCAGGCAAAACACTCATACAAGGCCAAGTGTGGTGCTGCGTCCTTTAATCCCAGCACTTGGGAGGCAGAGGCAGGAGGATCTGTGTTGAGTTTGAAGCCAGCTTGGTCTACATAGTAAGTTCTAGGGCAGCCAGAGCAAATAATGAGGCCCTATCTCAAAAAGCAACATAAACATTCCCAAAACAAACAAAAACAAACAAACAAAAACCCCACACCTATACAATTAAAATTTTAAAAAAATTAAATAGACTTACAAGGCTGTTTATGATTATAAAAATATATTTAAAACAATCTGAATGATTAAATATAGAGAATAGGCTGAGCAAAGACTAACATACAGGGGCTGGAGAGGTGGCTCAGCGGTTAAGAGCACCGTCTGCTCTTCCAGAGGACCCGGGTTCGATTCCCAGCACCCACATGGCAGCTCACAACTGTCTGTAGTTCCAGTTCCAGGCAAACACCAAGGCAAATAAATAAATAAATAAAGTGTTTTGTTTTTTTTTAAAAAAAGACTAACATACAACCATTTACCATTATGTGGTAACACATGTCATCATATAAGTGAAAAGAACAGCTGCAGGCAGCATGGGAGAAGCTTGAAAGAACAGGAAGGTCTGGATGTACACTTAGCAGGGGAGACTCCATCAAACACGGCTGTAAGAACTGGGGGTGGTGGCTCACATCCACGATACTAACACTTAGGAAGCTGGGGCAGGAGAGTCATGAGTTCAAGATCAGCCTGGGCTAAACAGAAAGACCCTGTGCCTGGCCTTACCCTCTCAAAGAACCAAACGAAAGGAAGAAGCTGGGGAATGACTGGGAGGAGGGAGGGGAGGGGGGAGAAACGGTGGTGAGCATGTTAAAAAAAAAAAAAAAAAAAAAGCAAAGCAAATTGAAAGCGAGAAAAATATTGTTGAGTATTCAGATTCTGGAAACCTGGAAGGAAGGAATTTGTGGTCACTGGACACTGTTACACACGGTTTGTTTTCTCCCACTTCCCTGCTTGGTTTTACATGGCAGAAATGCACCTTGGCTTTAGAAAGCTGTCTACTTTTTCTGCCTCTCCTATGACAAGAAACAATCCCTAAAATCATTCTGGTCCTTGAGAATCCAAAAGGCCTTGAACTCGGATATAATGAAAGGGGCTACAATGGCCATCCTGCTGCTATGAGGAAAAAGTGACGCATGAACAGGATGCCAGCTACTGAGCCATCTAGAATCGGTCCGTCCATCTCAGTTCTTGCTAAGCAGGAAATAAAAGCCCTAGTATAACAGGTTTTCTGCCACACAAAGTGAACACATTTCTAAGTGATACCCTTACCTTCCAGTAAAGGAAGACAGTCTAGCACGCGATAATAAAATTTCCCGGGCACAGTGAAGCAGAGAAGAGGGTCGAGAGAATATTGGAGGGATTATAGCTTCCCAAGAGCAAGGATGGAGAGAAGAGACTCAGATTCCATCCAGCTTCTATCGGCTTTCAACCTCTCTCTGCCTGGCACCAGGTAGCTGCTTCTCAACAGATACTGACTAAGGGATTCAACTGGAGGATATGTGTGAAGCGCTCGGCACACAGTAAGCACCCAATAAATCTTAGCTGCTGTTCTTAATATTATTAATTGACTCTTAAACCATGTGTGGTTGCTTGCCAGGTGGGTGGGGGCCGGGAGCAGAGTTCTAGGCAAGGAGGAGGCCTGGCAATGGCATAACTAGGAAACAGCAGGCCCCTTAAGAGGAATATAAATAGCCACGGTGGCTGGAACACTGAGTGAGCAAGGAGGTGAGGGGGGCGGAACAACAGAAGGGGGCACAGACTAGATCCTGAGTCAAGCTGGAGGTTGGGCAGGACTCGGGGCTCTGCTGAGACAGCCCACTATCCCAGGGACCCCTGCCATAGTGTCACAGAACACAGCTACCTCTCAGCGGTTCCTTCTGACACATGCTCACAGTGGAGTTCCTCTGCAGGCAGAATCCTGTGTCACCCACAGAAGACATCACCTGTGAATGTGAGCTACCCTATTTTCAGCCTGTAATGAAGCCAGTATACTTTAGAAATGTCAGATGACAAACCCCCAAACACAAATTCATGCAACAAGGGAAACTGGCCAGAGAGAGGTAAGTTCAACCCAAACAGCTAGACCTCATTCCTACCTACCACTTCAAGTGCCCAACTTGAGATCACTGTCTACAATCTTGTCTTGAGGCTGTCCTGAACTAAGGACCAACAAGTATGGCTAGAAAGGCACACGGGGGCTCCAAGCTTCATTCAGACACTGGTGAAAGGTGTAAGATCCTCTCTTCCTCTTCTGAAGACCCTAAAAACCTACAGGTACAGGATATCACTCCAGGTTTGGGGTGGTCTTGACATCCCAGTAGACTGACTGTTAGTAACAAAAGTGGTAACTTTGTTTTCTACCTGGGAACCAATAGGGGGTAGAGGGCAAGTAGGGGGAAGGAGGGGCAGAAGCATGGAGGAAAGCCCAAGCCTAACCATCTGTTCTACCAAAGCAATATCGAAGTCTTCAGAGAGCTGTCCTGCCCCAGGAGCTCCTGTGGCCAATGCTTATATGCCATGGTCCACAGCTGGGCAGCACTGGACATGCTATTCATTTATACACACACAGGTTCACCGTGTGGGACAAAACAGCCAGGCAGGAAGTACACAGAACAGGACCTGGTTGCATATAGTTTAAGAACAAAAGAGACCCAGGGCTAGAAGCAAGCAGTGTGCTGAGTGGGAGAGGTAAGAGGGAACTTCCATGGGTGATGAGAACCTTCCCTATTGTGATCCACGTGTTGCTTATGTAAAGACACATAAGGAAATATTCACTCAGTCGCATACCTAAGGCTGGTGAGCTTTAAAAGTGTGATTTTCTTTTTTGGTTGGGTAGCTGGCTTGGTTTTGTTTGCTTGAGACAAGGCCTTGCTATGGGTTTCAGGCTAGCCTTTAACTCACGTTGTAGCTCAGGCTGTTTCTGAACTCACAGGGATCCTCTTGCCTCATCCTCCTGAGTGCTGGGGTTATGGGTGTGAATCATCACACATGACACATAAAAGGTCTAAGAAGAGTTTGGCAGTGTGGCACACCATCTGTAATCTTAGCACATGGTACAGGATCACTGAGAGTTCAGGCCAGCTTGGGTTACAAAAACCTGTCTCCAAAAACGAAAAGAAGTTTTGGAATTTAGGGATTACATATGTTGTACCATTTCCACTTATAATTGAGGCAATGTTGGCAGAGGGCGCTTAACTACTTGACCAAGGTTGAGGGTCTAGGTAGAAAACCAGATTGAATATGGTAATCTAATGCCAGGACCAATGCTATTCTATCATATAATTTGGATATACAATGGTACAAAAAAATAGTGTAGGAGGCTTCTCTCAAGGATGCTCATGAATAAAAGAAACAACTTGTGCAGAGAAGAAATGGAGAAAGAAGAGGTTCCAGTGTTGAGGGGCTAAGAGTGCAGGCTGGGGAGGGAGGGACAGCACTGAGAAGCTGACATCCAGGGCACCAGGCTGTAGAAGGACCAGAACATTCTGCTCTAGAGTCAATTCCCATCAGTAACAGGGAACCACTGAAGCCAAAAGAGCTTCAGACATATGCCACTCAAGACAGAGAAATCGATCTGGAGTGGGGCCAACTGTCCTCCTGCAGACTGCCAAGGGTGGTACCAATAGCAAGGGAACAAGACTGATGTGCAAGATATTATACAAGGTACTGCCAGGGAGGGGGCCCTCTGGGCTAGAATGACTACAGGTACCATGGATAGAAAGGGGGACAATTCCTGGGCACAGACCCTGGGCTCAGGTGTAGCAGGTATAAACTGAGAGCAAGAGAGGTCCTGTCTGTAACGCTCCAACCCACAATTGTTCTAGAGATGCAGAACCAGATGCTGGATCACAGAAGCAGCTGGATGATTTTCAGCTGCTGTCCCCTGGCAAACCACAAGGGCCAGACCATGCTCTTCAGAATGGCAGTAGTGGGACGGAAGTCAGACATGGATCCGAGATTAAGTCCACAAAGACAGGGCTCTACTCTCTTACTACATTCAAGACGACAGCTGTAGCAACTGGCCTTGGTGGGGAGACTGGGCTGAAACCGAAATGCACCATGGCCCAGGATCAGGCCTCACTTCTGACCATGCTCAAGAAAGGAACAAAGTTAGAGCCCAAGAAGAAACAGGCAACTCACACCTAACATGCTGAAGGAAGGTGCTTAGATCAAACCGTGATCAGAGCTCAGTCCTCACTCAGCAGCAATCCGAGGGGTGGATTCTTCCATTTGGCTGCCAGGAATTGTTCTACAGGTGTTTACGCTTGCTTGCCGAACACTTTACCTCAGCACAGGGTCTGAGTGCTCCTGTCTCCTCAGCCCAGGACTTGAGGACTTGGAACTTGAGGCCTCTTCCTACTTACCTCAGCTTTAATCCATCTACATGCTGACAGAGCTCAGATTCAGCCCACGGCTCCCTCCTGTACCCAGATTGCCTGTCTGTAAGTTCAGTGAGGCATCCCAATGTAAAACATCTAACCAGAGTACCACACAGCTACTGTGTCACAGCTTCCCCCACTCAGCCAGTCATTCATGTGCTCTCACACCCACATCCATTCCACCAGAAATTCCTGTCAGCTCTACCTATGGAAGACTCACCTCATAGTACTACTCCAACCGTCTAGTCTGAGTGGCATACATTCTCAGAAAAACTCCTTCTGGATGGGTCTCTCTGCTGTGCCCTTCCCCTACAGTGTATTCCACTTGTTTTCTTGTTCGGTTAGTGCTGAGGATTAAATTCAGGGCCTTAGTTAGGTGCTCTGTCTATCCTAGAGCTACAGAATGGGCCTTCCCCACCACTGGCCTAGACTCTCTTAGCAAGCAACCCTATCTCAGCCTCCTGAGTGCTAGACTTACAGGTATAAATCACCACACCTGTATACTGCCAATTTTTTAAAGCGGACTCCTGGTGGCACTTCAGAACTTCCATTTATCTCATGGACAACTCTCCACTTCCTACAAACCATTATTGGTCAGTTCCACCCTGAATGCTTTTAAAATCAAAAGCAGTAACTATCTCCATATGGCTGCTGCTATTACCCCATCTTCTAACATATTAGATTATTTATTCTGAGGTTCTTAGTACTCCTTGTCTCCTCATGATGAAGAGGTGAATTCCAGGAGGATGTGAATTCTTTTATTTTTATTTTATTCCCATTGCATCCCCAGTGTTTATAACAATATCACATGTGTTGATCCCATGAATGAGTGAATGATCAAAGAGTAGGAACCCTCCTATAAGCACTGTATGGTGAAAGACCTGACATTCCTGTCACTTCTAGCTCATTCAGACACAGGAGACAATGATAACACTGAGAACATGTTGGGAACAGGTGCCAGCAGGAAGAAGCTGCAATGAGGCTAGACTCTGGACGAAGAAGGAAAAGAGTGAGCACACCTTTAATCCCAGCACTCAGGAGGCAGAGGCAGGCGGATCTATGAGTTTGAGGCCAGCCTGGTCTGCAGAGTGAGTTCCAAGACAGAGCTACACAGAGAAACCATCTCGAAAAGCAAAACAAAATAAAGGAAAAAGTGGGCAGAGCAAAGAAGACACCCAAGTACAAGATGGGCTGCTGAGGACCAAACACGATGAGGAATAGCGGTCATGGAAGCCATGTGAAGTTGAAATCTAGAGACCAAGAGCTAGAAATCTAGCAAGAAATCTAGATGGAAGGGTGCCCTGGCTTGGGAACACGGGACACCGGGGATTCTGGTACAGTATATGTGGAGGCCAAATCCATTAGCAAGGGGAACATGGAGAGAGACAGGAGGAAACTTACTATTCCACAAAATGGCCAGGAGAGATTCTGAGCAGGTGAACTAAGGCAGAGCCAGAGGCTATGCTGCTGCTCACTCCAAGAGAGCACCAGACCCTCCCTCCTACTAAATGAGCAGCCATTTCCCAGTCCCCAAACTAAACAGAGACCAGAAGTCTAGAATGTTAGAATCAGAGGTTAAGTCTGGGCTGGTCACCATAGTTCTGAGCTCAGGATACCTCAAGGTGGCAGGGTTTCAGAGTACTGTGGGAAGGAGGTTTATGACAAAGTCCACTGAGCATTGAGTGGCACACCTCCTCTGGCATCACACTGTTCCAAATAGACACTGTCTTTTGGGTGTCCGCATTGTCCTGCTAACACAGAGCTTCCTTCTGAGTCCCAGTGACACTTGGACTTCTGTCCATAACCTCCTGGGGCAAGTGCAGCCTCATGGGTGACCAGAATTCTTTCCTACCACCTGCTCTGATAGAACAGTCTTCATAGAACCCTAGTCCATCAGACACAAGCCTAATTTCACAGTCTCCTGCCCCCACTGCTACTGGCTTGTCCTTGGCTTCCTCCACCCTGATAGAAAGCCAGTTCCCAAGGCACACAAATCATCCAGTGTCTTCTTGCCCATGCCAAAGCTGAGCTGCCACGAAGCTCGGAGCTTAGATTTAAACACCAGATGCAGATTACCAGCTGGTTGGCTTTGGGTTTCTTTGAGTTACAATTTTTCTCTGTAAGATAAAGACAATGTCCACACAACAGTGACTGTCAGAACTTGGGGTGGTAAATAGAGTAGAGGCTAAGTCGGGGGGTATGCCCAGGGGATGAACTCTACAAATTGAATGCTTACTTTATGTGTGTTTTGCTTACATATGTATGTATGTGCACGATGTCCATGCCTGGCATCTGTGGAGGTCAGATCCCCCCCTAAAAATGAAATTACAGATGTCTGTAAGCCTCCATGTGGTACTGGGTACCAAACCCTGGTCCTCTGCAAGAACAACAGTACTCTTAAACAGTGAGCCATCTTCCAGTATCCTTAAGGTTTTTTTTTAAAGGGTACTTTCATCAATCTGTGGTTAAAAAGAAATTTTTTTTAGACATTCCTAGCTATGTTTTTTTCTTTTGAGACAAGGTCTAATTTAACTCTGGCTGGCCTCTAACCTGCTATTTGGCCAAGACGGGGGGGGGGGGGGAGGGGGGGCGGGGGGGCGGGGGTTGAGGTCCTGATCCTTCTGTCTTCACACTCCCAAGTTCTGGGACACCAAGTACACCTCCAAACTCAATGCTCATCAACTCTTCGTGAGCTTGTAAAGAAAAAATATATGCTATGTCCTGGGCAAGCACTAAATAAACAACAACTATTATCAGTACAGCTTTGACTGCATCCCATTGCTGAGTGCTGCTGTGGGAATATATTCTGTTACACTGTTAATATTTGTCCTTCCTACTGGTTTAATAAAAAGCTGATTGGCCAGAGGCAGACAGGAAGTGTAGGCGGGGCTACCAAAAGAGGAAACTCTGGGAACAGAAAGAGCAGAAGAGGAACGCCAGCAGAGACACCAGTGGACTCAAGAGGAAAGGAAACCAAGATGTTGTTCTAAGAAAAAGTACCAAGCCATGTGGCTAAACAAGACAAGAATCATGGGTTAGTTTAAGAGTAAGAGCTAGCTAGCAATATGTCTGAGCCATAGGTCAATCAGCATAAAATTAATACAACCTTCTGTGTGTTTCTTTGGAACTTTGGTACTGCTGGTCCAGATCTTGAGGCTACTCTGGGCCAGAAACTTAATATTACAGAGTGCCCTCTTGGTTCTTAAACTTAAAGGGGGGGGGGCTTTAGGGGAAATGACAGCTGATAAGGCCATAGCAAACTTCCATCAGCTGCTGCTGATCACCCTCCATTAAGAAGCTTGAGCATGGAGGAAGGAACCAAGGACCACTGTGCTTCCCATGCAGATATTTAAGACATAAGTTCCCAGCTTCCTATATGATGGAAGTTCCTGATGACTACCTCTCTCTCATCCCAGAGATGCAAGCCGACTCCATGTGGGTAGGTGGAGCATCAGCGATATTAATACTGTTCTGACCCTGGGCAATTTTCTTTCTTAGAAAAGCAGAAATCCACCACTGTAAGAAAAGAACTCTCTAAGCATAGAGAAGGCTGCTGGTAAGAAGCAGGACTTGCAGAAGTCTGATGGGACTCAGGGCTTGCCTGGGGATAGAGAAGCAGGCAGTGAACAGGAAGCAGCCCATGGTTCCTTCATCCAGGTCCCTTGAGTTAGCCTGCAGCAACTACTTGGAGCACAGCACAGGGGCAGCTGGTTTCAGGGCTAAAGACATGTGGCAGCTCACTACTGGATGTGTGGTTAATGTCAGTGAAGTTCTCCATTTTGGCTCCACCCCCACCACTGGGAACAGACTCAAGGCCCTTTGTGGGAGCGTAGAGGGACCTCTTTTGTTGCCATGGAGATGGTGATGTGATCATCTACTTCCAGGATTCCTTTGGAAAGGGAAGGCAGAGACCATGGCTGCTTGGAGAAGGCCAGGGCTCCAAAGTCAGAGACAAAAGAAATCTTGGGTCTTGTACCTGAGAGAGTAGGTATGCCCACTGGCTCCGGGTAGAAGAGGGGATGTCTTCACTGGTTCTCAGGCTTTGAAGACAGACAGAAATGCTGACAGGAATCCGCACCCTATTTCTTAGTCTACACAACAAGCCTACAGCTCATCTCATCCTTGCTAGCCAGGCAGGCTGTCAAAGTACTATCACTCTCTGCTTTATGTACCCCTTTGTACATAAATGGGGCATAAACTGAGGCTCAAAGAAATTGCAGGTGTCAACCAAGACCATTGAGTAAGAAACAACTGAGCTACAACTTAAACCCTGCTCTTTGAACCAAGTCTAATTTCTTTTTATGCTCTGACATAATTCCTTTCTCAGGCAAATTAAAATTTCTAAATTTTTTTAAATATATCTGTGTCACATGCGCGCACACACACACACACACACACACACACACTCCAAGCATGTGTACCTCTAGTGTTCTCCACCTTATTTCCTTGAGGCAGGGTTTGTCACTGAACCACATTTCTCAATTCAAGCAAGTCTCTGTGATTCTGTCTCTAATCCGCACTTTCACTGCTGCATGCTCGGGCTACAGGAGTGAGCAGCAACGCTTGGCTTGTATATGGGCACTAGGGATCAAACTCAGGGCCTCACGCTTGAGCAGCAAGTGGGTCCCACTGAACCACCCTCCAGTTCCTAGCTTTCTTTTGTAAAGACTGGGTCTTATTGTATAGCCCAGAATGGCCTTTATTTCATGATCTCCCTGCTTCTGTCTGCTGAGTGCTAGGTTATAGACATATAACATCACACCTGGTGGGAAAAAAATCCCAATTATTCTGTAGGAAAGACAGTTACACATGTATTGAATATATAGGACAGACACTACCCAACATGTGTCCTTCTATCATAATGGAAGAGGAGCTTACTGCATGTGTGAATAATTCTGCCAACCAACAAAGACTTCCTAAGATATCATATGCCAGATGCAAAGGTAGGAACTGACCCTGGCTCCATTAACAGAGCCTATCACTTGGTCAATAAGACTGAGGCCAAGCCAGGGCTCTGACTGACCAGGTCCAGATGTATACGTTTTCTACAAGTTCCTCATTCTCTCCAATTCCTCATCTGTAACTGTGATGCTTACTATATCCTGGAGAAAATAAGAGACACTCAGTGAGGAGAGGAGGACATTTCTCAGAGATTAAATAATTGGGCCAATCAGACCAAGATGACAATAATAATCTGTACAGACAAGTTTGCCCGCTGCCATCGGCACATTCTGTTTTCTCCACTAGGTGGCAGGAGAACAGAGGGCAAAGGCAGCCTCGGTTTGCAAACCCTGTTACTCTGGGACAGGATTCACACAGCATATACTCAGGAGCTGCGGCTGGCTTCCTGCACTCTCAGGACAACTGATTTGATTATTTAGGGTGTAGGAGCAGGACGTTGCTCTGACAAATCTTTAGGAATTCTAACCCCCATCAGAGCTAAAAGTCCCTCTGGACTTTCTGGGGGTTGATAACAAGCAGGACCCTGGACTGTTGATTGAAAACCCTTTCTTCCTTCCCTTGTCCCTGGTGGAAAATGTTCAGCCACAAAGCAAAAGCAGGGAGCAGCCAGGAGGCATGATGGGGGGTCAAGAGACCATTGTGATGATGATCTTCAAATCCAAAGGCTCTTTATCACCTGCCTGCCCGCAATGTCCTCCTCAGAGCCCCTCTCTTATTAAATGGCTTCATAAGTCCTTAGGGTATTCGTGAAAAATGATTCTCAGTCTGGTGCTGAGAAGCAGTAAGGGGCAGTTCAGAGAAAAGTAACATGAGGCTCAGAGGAGTCAGGGAGACCCCAAGAGCAGTGCCATGGGTTGGCAGCCACCAGGACCAGAATCTCCAAGGGCATGTGGCACCCAAGGGCATGTGGCACCACGCTTCCACCCTTCCCTATGAAACTCAATAAAGGACTTGTTTACTCCTGCATACCCTCACACAGAGGCACTACTGCCTAATGTGTCTAGGCAGCCACTCTATGTCATTCAGTTCCAGCTGCTGGCTCTCCATCCAGACCTTCTACCACTGAAGCTGAGGCTGTGGCTCAATGGTGGGACACTTGCCTACCATGGACAAGCACCTGGATTCAGGTCCCAGCCTTCGAAGAAAACTACGCTATAGCACTAAAAGAGGGCCTTCAGTTTTAACTGCATGCCTTCCCCGGCTCCAGAACGGCAGTGCGATTTTGTTGCTTCAAAAACAGACAAGAAGATTCACTCAAGTTTAAGGCAGCATTACCTTCTAGAGATGTGGAGGCAAAGCCAGGTGAGGTGTGAGCCCAGCAAAAGCAAAACTCACATCTTTATGCACATGTGGGCACACATAGACATATCCATCCACCTCCTCTAACATCCCCCTACTCTGATCAGTCCCAGGACAGATGAGTGCTTGCCAGGAAGCACAGCCAGGAGCCCCCAGATCTTAAGAGTTTGCTTTATTTATTTTGTTGAGATGGGATTTATATAGATCAGGCTATCCAGAAACTAACTATGTAGCCCTGGCTGGCCTTGAACTCTCTGATCCTCATGACTCGACTTGCCTAGGACTGGGATTTCAAGCAGGTACTACCATGCCAGGCTTATGACAACTTAGAGGTTGATAACACAGAGCCATGACTATATTGCTCCTGCCCCCTGCCATTACCCCCAGTCCAGGTCTACAGACCCGGCCAGGACTAAGATTCAAGAATAGCCTACGAATGTATGAAGGATGCCCAAAAGTAGGTAGGGAAACACCCTGTTCACAGAAATGTTATTCACAAGATCCAAAAGGTGGGAGCAATACCAGGTCCCTCAGGAGTGAAAGAATAAACAAATGCGGCATCTTTAAGCAGTGGAGTACTTTACACCTTGAGATGGGAAAAAATTCAGATCCATGCTATAATCCTAGTGGATTCTGAGGACTTATACTATATGAAATAAGCTGGCATGAATAAATAAATAAAAATAAATAAATGTAGTGTGCCCTTGTAGAGACACAAAGTGGGAGTTTCTGGTATTAGGAGAGAGATAAGTGGGGGATCTTCTGATTAATGGGGTAATTTCATTCTGCAAAATGAGAAGAGCCCTGGGGGTGGCCGGTGGTGGGTGTGCAATCATGTGAATGTATTTAAGCTCAATGAACTCTGCACTCAAAATGATGGCAAATTTAATAGCTATATACATGTATACCATACTATCTGAAAAGTAAAATAAAATACTTTTTTTTTGTTGTTGTTGAAGTCATGGACTTACTATATAACCCTGGCTGACCTGGAACTCCCAGAGATCCTCCTAAATGCTGGGATTAAGGGTGTATACTACCACACAAGCTAAAATATGTATTTTTGAAAAGAAGACAGAGAGGGATCAAAGCCAAGGATAAGAAGGGGATGAAGACATGTCCCAGAGTTGAAAAGCACTTGCTGCTCTTGCAGAGGACCTGAGTTAGATTTTGGGACCCACAACCATCCAGTTCCAGAGAAATCTGTGATGTCTCTTCTGCCTTTACAGGTACTACATGAACATATCTTACTTAAAACACAGACAAAACCCCCATAGCATAAAATAAAAATAAATAAATCTTTATTAAAAAAGAACCCTTTGAAGGTGGCTGATACAATCTCTGTTGCAAAGGCAAGTTTCATTAGCAGAGTGCATACTCCTTTGTGATCAGTATCTTGGCACAAGACTAGCCTGGCTCAGCTCTTAGCAGGGCTGCCAGGCATTTGTGGCTCTGATTCCAGGGTTCCCATCTCCCATCAGACAGCACCTCAGCTCCTACTCCCATCTATCTCCACATTAGGTTGATGCCAGTGGACAGTATCTCTGGGAACATGCTGAACAGTCGTGGTCCTGGCAAGGAAGAGGACTTCCCCATGATATTAGTTGCCCTTGTTCTGACTCCTACCTCTCTTATACCACCTAGGTCCCCCTATTCAGTCTGGAGAGCCCCCCCCCCCAAGTAAGATATGCCAGGCAGATCTCCAGAGGACAGCAGCCTCCAGCAGGAACCAAGCACAAGGCTAAACATGATGAAGAGATCAGATGTCTGTGCTTGGCCAACACAACAAAGATTGAAGAGAGCAGGCCACACAGATTTAAGAAGCCAAGAAACGGGACACAAGGCCTCCAGGTTAGTGAGCCTGCTCTACTCTAGGTAGACCAGTGGGCCTTTATAGGGCCAGCTACCTCTGCTTCCAAAGAGAGCTGGAAATGTCCCTTCCATGCTTGGACATGAGGACAAAAGAGGACACTGTTCCCACAAAAACTAGGGCCTGGCTAATAATGTAAATTACATTTTACACATGGGGCAAAAGGGCAGGTAAATGACACATCCCAGCCCCTCAGGAAAAATGAATGTGAGATTCCGAATAAAAGGCCAGAGGAGGCCTTCAGTGCCCAAGTGTTTCTCCAGGAGCTGCAACAGGACATGGTAGTATAAAGACCTCTAGGCTACCAGAATTCAAACCCTATCTTTAACTGTGTGACTCTGAGCAAACTGCTTAACTTCTCTGTGTTTATAAAATGAGATAAAAGTAGCACTTAGTGTTTCAGAGCTTTTGTGACCTTGAATGAGTTAGTAAAGCCCTAAGCAAAGTGTCTGGCATGTAACAAGTGATGTTGCTGGCTGTTATTATCATCACTGTCGTTATTGTTTTTTTTTTTTTTTTTTTTTTTTTTTTTAAAACTCTATTTATTTATTTGCTTTGGTGTTTGCCTGGAACTGGAACTACAGACAGTTGTTAGCTGCCATGTGGGTGCTGGGAATCGAACCCGGGTCCTCTGGAAGAGCAGCCGGTGCTCTTAACCGCTGAGCCATCTCTCCAGCCCCAACTGTCGTTATTGTTGTTCTCATTTCTTCACTGTCTTGGCCCTGGGAAAGAGCCCGAGAAGGCCAGCTGCATGCTGTGTGGGTAGTGCACACACACTGCCAAGTGCAACAGAGGCACAACAGGACAGACCTCACACACAGTAGCTGGACTCCCCAGTCTGACAGCTCTCTGTGGCTGCCACTCACTCTCAGCCCTAAATCTGGACTCCTTCCTGAGAGCCCAGGACACTTGCACAGAATTGGGAAAGGTGGGGCTGGAGAGATGGCTCAGCGGTTAAGAGCACCGTCTGCTCTTCCAGAGGACCCGGGTTCAATTCCCAGCACCCACATGGCAGCTAACAACTGTCTGTAGTTCCAGTTCCAGGCAAACACCAAGGCAAATAAATAAAGTTTTAAAAAAAAAAAAAAAAAAGAATTGGGAAAGGCATGTGGTCCATGCAAACCCACCCCCACCAGGAGAAGGGCAGAGGTGGGAGGTTCAGAGATGTGGCCTCCCTACCCCACACTTCTGCAAAACAAAAACAAAAACGCAAACACACAGCTCACAGCGCTGTCCCTCCAGCACTAGTAGGTAGGTGTGTACTTGTGCACTCGCTCCTTCCTCTTTGTCTCTCCTGGGTGGAGGAGGTCACATGAGCTGACTCACAGTCATCTTTCTGGAAGGCAAGAGTCAGTGGAACATTTGGTCAAGCTCTGGAGCCAGGCTGCCTGGCTTGAATCCTAGGCTCCACCTCCTATCGGCTGTGTGACCTTGGCAAGTTGATGTAACCTCTCTGTGCTTCTGTTTTGCCTTCAAAATGGGCTAATAATAGCATCCAAATGCAAAGGGTTTCTGTGAGGAGGGATGAGTAAGTACATCCTGAGTGAACTTAGGACCAACTAGGACTGTTATCCCTCTTAAGCTCAAGGAGGTAGATCTGATTTCTGAGCTCTCAACAGGCCCAGGTTCTTCTCTAGATCAGACATCTTATTTGTTCCTAATCACTTCTGGGAATTCATCTGAAAACTGGTCCTTATCCCCAGAGGGTCCCGAGGATCTGTGAAGATCACAAGCTTGGGCTATATTCCAGGCAGCACAGGTTTTGTCAATGCCCTGCCCTGACAGGGTCTCCCCTGCCTCCAAACTGCACCATGCAGTCACCACACCTATCATCATCATTCCTCTCCAGACGTGCACCACACTCCACATAGACCTGGGGATATTTCCTGCAGAGACACTGCTGTGACTTTTCCAGCCGAGAATGGACTGTGTGCTCCTTCACTGGACACTCCAGGGCTTTGTGATTTGGATAGCCCACCAGAATCAAAAAAAAAAAAAAAAACAGCAAAGCAAACCCCCCACAGGACACAGAGACCCAGAACTGTGACTTAGCAAGGTCTTAAGTTCTTACACAGGGGCAGCACTTCCTGAGCAGAGCAGAGCACGGCTACTCAGAAGGATGGGGTGGGTCTAATGTGATGCTGACACCTCACAGGTGCTTAATGTGCTAGAACAGATTTCTGTCTCCTTTTCCACCGAAGACAAAGATGAGAGAGATCTAACTGCTTGCCCAAGTCTGTTATGTTCAGTTAGATGATATGCTGATAGGTGGGAAGCATAACGAGGAGGAGGAGGAAGAGGAGGAGGAAGCAGCTGCACAAAGCAGCCTAAGCAGGTTCATAGGAGCTCTGGGAGATGGGGGTACACCCAGACCTTTCTCTTTCCCCAGAATCTAGCTCACTTAGTCAAATTCCAGTCTCACTCCAACCCCAAAACTAGGCAGAGGAGCCATGGAGGAGCCACCTGTATCCTTCGGTTAAACACACCTGATGCCCGCCAGCCTTTGGTACAGTGCCATCCTGCCCGTTGAAGCAGATGGGAATGTGGTGGGAATGTAGGCTCATCAGAACTGGTGCCTATCACACAGTAACATCACAAGGTGAGAAAAACACACCCTGCCACTACCTCATCCTTCCCTCTGGTTTGAAGCCTGGTAGTCACCATAGCAACAGGCTCCCGCTCCAGCCTGCCAGACCAGGCTGATGCAATTCTCAGGCAGTGAGTAACTCCAACTCACACAGCTCTGTTCTCACTTGGGGGTGGGTGAGTGGGGAGAACAAATAAAGAGGAAGGAGATGGGTGCACAGCCCTCACACACGCTGTTCCCCGCTCCATTCGAGGGCTGAATCTAAGGGACCAAGACCACGAAGGGAGCAGTAGGTTCTCTCCCCACAATCCCTAAAGAACACAGTGTCAGTTGCAGTGGATGCCACCTGTGGAAAATGCATCTCGGAGACCCCCCAAGATATGGAAAGACAGATTGTGCCACAGTAGTCTCTATTCTTCTAAGACTCTCTCCCTAGCTGCTAAGCCAGCATCCTGCAGCCCACTGGTAGCCCAACTCTTCAGAAGTCAACAGGTGCAAGGTTGGGTGTGTAGCTGAGTAGTAGCGCATTCACTAAGCATGCACACAGCCCTGTGTTCCATCTCCAACACAACAAAACAACCCAACAACAACAAATTAGAATTTGATAGATGCAGCTCCATAGCTCTCTGTTAGCCAAACTCTCAGGATTAGCTACATGAAAGTACCCATAATCTCTTACAAACTAACATGGCCCCCTGATGCCACCAAATTTCAGTCCCACTCTGAGGGACTCCAGCTTCCTGGCAAGCTCTATTCACTCTATATTTAAGACATACCTTCCAAGACCCACCCAACCCATTAGCTCATCAATGCCCCCAATTTCATAGAAGCAGCACTCAGAAGTTGAGGGGTCAACTCACCCTACCCCCCAGCCCCCAAAGACCCATGTTTGCAGGAGAGCTGGCAAGGCTAGTATCCCTGAGCCTCCAAGTGCCTACCCATGGATGCAGGGCTCACCCTCCCTCGCAGGCCAATGTCAGTGCAAATGCCTCTAGTGCCAGGAATGTCTCCTTCCAGCAGCCTGGCTCTCTTTCCCACCTAGTCCTTGGAGCTCTCCTACCTGTGGCATTCAGGGCATCCACCCAATCAGTAGCTGGGCTTCACACAAACAGGCCCTGCCCTGGGACCTGCACCCTGGCAGAGGCCTGCACTGAGGTGCTCCACTGCAACCTCCCAGCGGTCACCCTGACAGATGCGGGAAGTGATTAGCTGTGAGGGCCTCTTGGGAGAAGCATTCACAATGGGATGCCCAGTAACATGTCCTGTGGGAACTTCCAGTACTACAGAGAGGTGGAAAACTGCCGGCAGTGGCTTCCAACAAACACCTCCAGGGCAGATCTGAAAAGTCCAGAAATAAACCTGTGCATCTGTGCTCAAGGAATTTTGTTTTGTTTTTCAGTCTCTCTCTGAGGCCTAACTGGCCTCAAATCTAAGGTCCTGTGCCTTCGCCTCCCAAAAGGGGCACTACAGGTAGCCCACTGATTTGTTTTCTTGTACTGGGAACAAACCCTGGACCTTGGGCACGTGAGGCAAGTGCTGCCTCCAATCAGTCGATTTCTGACAACTGAATCAAAACAACTCAACAGGGAAAGAACAGTCTTTTCAAGAAATGACACCAGCACAACTAGATTACCAGGTGCAAGAGAGTAAAACTCTTCAGACTTAACTCAGGGGCCATCAACCAAGGTGGCTCAGCCAGTAAAAGGACTGCCAGCCTGGTAAGCCAAATTCAAGCCCTGGAGCCCACACAAAAATGGGAGAAGACAATTCCACAAAGATTGTCCTCTGACCTCCATGCGCACGCCAAACTGTAGCATGTGTGCGCTCACACATGTGCACATACAATAATCATAATTTTTAAAACTTAGGGCTGAAGATACAGCTCACTGGTGCAGGCATGGTGGCACATGCCATCAACCCCAGCTCTCAGGAAAGGCAGAGGCAAACATCTGAATTTAAGGCCAGCATAATCTACATGGTGAATTCCAGGCCAGTAAGGGCTATACAGTAAGACTCTGAAAAATTAAACCACAAGACTATCAACTGGGCTAGGTCTAGAGGTTCATACTTGTAATCTTACCACTTAGTAGGCTGAGGCAGAATTTTTGAGGCTAGCCTATACTACACAGTGAGAACCAGTCTCTACAAAAAAACATTTCATTAAAGATTAATTAAAGGGGCCAGAGAGATGGTTCAGTGGTTAAGAATACTGGTTCTCTTATAAAAGAGCTAGTTTGGCAATCCAGCACCCACATGGTGAATCACAACCATCAGTAACTCCAGTTCCAGAGGACCTGATGCCCTCTTCTGGCCTCTAGGCATGCATTTGATACACACATACATGCAAGCAAAACACTTACGCAATAAGGAAATAAATGAATTAAAGACCTACATGTAAAAGCTGCAGCTATGAAATACTTAGAAGAAAATCTAGCGATAGCTCTTCACAACCTTGGGTTGGACAAAGGATTCTTAGATAATGAAATCAAAAGTGTGATTTGAATGAGAACTACTCCCATAGGCTGATATATCTGAATGCTTGGTCCCTAGTTGGTGGACAGTTTAGGAATGATTAGAAGGTGTGACCTTGTTGGAGGAGGTGTGTCACTGGGGTAGACCTTGAGGTTTCAAAAGCTCATGCTATTCCTTGTTCAAGCCTTCCCTCCCTCCCCCTCTCCCCCCTCCCCCCTTCCTCCTCTCTGTCTCTCTTCCTCATGGATGTCTCAATATGTGAGCTCTCAACTACAGTTTCAGGGCCCCTGTCTGTCTGCTGCCTTGCTCTGAAACTGTAAGCAAGCCTCCAACTGGAAGCTTTGCTCTGGTCATGGTGACTCTGCACAGCGATAGAGCTGACAAAAAGCAACGAGAGAATATAGAGAACTGCAACCATCAAAATTAATTCTTCTGTACATCCAGGGACCATCAAGAAAGTGACAAGGTCATCCATGGGTTGAAAATATCTAGGAACCATTCACCTGCCAAGAACCTTGAAATCTAAAATGTCAACAGAAATGTCACAATTCAACCATAAAAGACACCCAACCCAAGTGAAGATGTCCAATGTGCACAAAGTGCGCCAGGGTGGGTGGGTAGGTGCTGAGACCAAGCAGGGAAGGAAAGCAGACTCACTCGCTGTGCTCACGATGGACAGAAGTTAAATACATTTACTATGTGCTCCAAACGGTCAGCGGTTCTTCCCATCCTCAGTTCCCATGTGCTGTCCTAGCTGCTGAGATAAACGTCATTACCAAAAGCAACTGGGGGGGGACGAGTGTGTTTGGCTTGCATGTCCTCATCACAGTGGATTGATGAGGAAAAGGTCAGGACAGAAATTCGAGCAGAAGCAAAGGCAGGCCACAGAGGAAAGCTGTTTCCTATCTTCCTGTCTTATAGTTCCCAGAGGTTGCATTGCCCACATTGGGCGGGGCCCTCCCACAACAACTAACAATAAAGAAAATGTCACAGACAGGCTTACAGACCAATCCAAAGCAGGCATCTGTTTTTACTTCTGTTGTTTGAGACAGGGTTTATCTGTAGCCCTGGCTATGCTGGAACTTGCTCTGTAGACCAGGCTGGTCTTGAACTCAAGAGATTCACCTGTCTCTGCCTCCTAAGTACCGAGATTAAAGGTGTGCGCCACCGCCTAACTCAGGCATTTCTTTAATTAAGAGTCCTTCTCTCAAGTGATTCTCGTTTGAGTCAGGTTGACAAAACCTAACCAGCAAACCATGTCACTGATGAAGAAAGGAGGCAGAGAAGGTCTAGCCCAAGGTCACACAGCTATGCAGTTTGTAGCGAGGACAGTCTGCTCCCAGGCCTTTTGTCTGAACAGTTACATGACCTTAAGCATTGTGATGGCTGGTCTGGGTTAACAACTTGACTACATTTGGACTTAATTAAAACCCAAATGGCTGTGCACCTGTGAGGGATTTTTTTTCTTAATAAAAATAAAAGCATTTGAAGTGGGAAGACCATTTCTAATGGGAATCTTTGAGGTGGGAAGATCCACCTTTAATCTGGGCTGCCCTTCTGCTGCTAGCCCATATAAAGGACATGAAGAAGGAAGCCTGCTCTCTGTCTGCTTGCTCTCGCTCTGGATAGTATAAATTCATTCCTCCACTGGCATTACAGCCTTTTTCAAGATTCAGGCAGATACTGAAGACCACCAGAGACATCCAGCTTGAACAAGTCCTGGATTCTTAGACCTTCTGTTGGTAGACAGTCATTGTTGGAGTAGCTAGACTACAGCCTGTGAACCATTCTAATACCCTCCCCCACAGAGAGAGAGAGAGAGACAGAAAGAGAAACAGAGAGAGAGTTCTGCTCCTTTAGAGAACCCCAACTATTATAATACAAACATTATCCAAAATGATTTAATCTCCTATGGACTGGGGAGCTTCTGGAAGCAGGGGGATAGCTAAGTGGGCTTAAAAGTCTTCCGGCAAACCAAAAGGGAAGGTAATGTGCAGAACTTGGGGGACACTGAGGTATAGCTGTAAATAGTAGGGTGAGTGACCAGGTGGGAGAGGACAGCAGGCCACATGCATGAAGCTCAAAAGACAGTATCACATACCCACAGAGCGACAGAGAGCCATAAAACAGTTTATGGCTCTCCTCCCACCCCGCCCCATCTATACCTCCCAAAGGCTGGAATTACAGGCATGTTACTACTATGCTTGACTCTCCCCAAAAGAGAGGGGGGTCTGGGGCTGGAGAGATGGCTCAGTGGTTAAGAGCACCGTCTGCTCCTCCAGAGGACCCGGGTTCGATTCCCAGCACCCACATGGCAGCTAACAACTGTCTGTAGTTCCAGTTCCAGGTAAACACCAAGGCAAATAAATAAATAAAGTTTAAAAAAAAATGTGTACAAGTATAATATTCTAAAAAAAAAAAAAAAAGAGGGGGGTCTTAAAAGGGTCTAAGGCAAACTAAGTAGAGTCTGACTAAGGAAGCCATCAGAACTAAGAGAAGAGCAAAGGATGGGCAGCTGTGGCTAGCAACTGACTCCCACTCCATCCATGGTTGTAACCAGACCAGAGAGGGCAGGGCCAGTCAGAATACTGGCCATGGGGGTTAGGAAAGTGCCCACTGTGGGACATAGCATGCATGGTGATTGGATGACCTTTGGTTTAATTCCAATTATGGGATCCTCATGTGGGGAATCTAAATGAAGACAGCTGTCACTTCCTGCAAAGAAAAAAAACGCTGCATCTGAGCGGCAGAGACCAGTGGAAAAAGGCCAGGCCTCTGCTTCAGGGGACAGCTCTGAGCACTGAAACTTTACTAAGGGAATCAGCTCAGCTAGGTGGCTGCTCCCTGTGTCCTTTTCATCTCCCTCACTCTGGCTGGGCTAAGCTGTGGAAGCAGGGCTTCCTGAGAACTACCGAATTCAGCCCTGTATGGATTACTCACCCTGCTTCCTCATATCCCATCGCAGAAGCCTTAGCCCAGAAGCACTTGCTCACAGGAACACGGTTAGTGAACCTAGAGCTGGGATCCCACCGCAGCAACCTGAATCCAGAATCTGCTCTTCTCCCCACCTCCACCTGGTGTTTGACATTTTGGCCCCTCTCCAAGGAAGCCATTGTGTCCAGAGATATTAGTAAAAAGTAGAGCAATTTCAGGTTCTGGTGCCAAGGCGGGCTCAAAATGACAACACTTTCTACAGGCACAACAATTGAACTCATTTCACCTGTATACAGCCCCACGGAGTAGGCATAATTACTATTCCCATCTTATGGAGACAAAGAAACAGAAGCATGGAGTGCTCAAGTATCTCCTTAGAGTCGTCACACAGCTGCTAAGTGGCTAAGTTAGAACCCCAGGCAGTCTGGCTCCAGATGTGATCTCCCCCTTTGACCTAGGTCAGTACCCTCCCAGCATACACATAGCTAAGATGTCTGGGGAGAGTGGACTGTGAGTGTATGTGATCTCTTAGGTCACAGCAATTACAAGGACAGGGCCAGAACTAGAACATACTCAGGAGGAACAGTGAGAAGCCAACGGTGACAGATGGAGGATGAAAACCTGCAGACATGTGGTCCCGCCTCAGTGGGTGTGCAGACAGACAGCTGGTGTGACCAGCAGGACCATGGCCCTGCTTACCTGCCAGGCAGAGAACCACAGAGCCACCAAGGCAGACACATGATACACAACGGGTGCCATTAGCCTTCAATTCTTTCCAACAGCAGGTTGGCTCATTAGGGGACTGTATAATCAATCTGGTAGGTCGCTCTTTGGAATGGATTGTAAAGGAATTTCCTTTTCAATGGTACTGGCTCTAGCACTGAACTGTGAAAAATATCTTACCTGCTATAGGAAAGCACTATTTTTTTTAAAAGATGTATTTATTGATTATGTATACAGTGTTCTGCCTATATGTATGCTTGTATGCCAGAAGAGAGCACCAGATTTCATTACAGATGGTTGTGAGCCACCATGTGGTTGCTGGGAATTGAACTCAGGACCTCAGAAAGAGCAGCAGCCAGTGTTCTTAACCGTTGAGCCATCTCTCTAGCCTGGGAAGGCACTATTTTGTAAAACTTGCTCCATTCGCTTAAATATGAACACATTAATGCTGTGAAACTAGGTTCTTGTATATTGTAAATATTTACCAATCATACTACTTTAGTAAAACATTGATTGGTCCGTAACCAGACAGGAAGAAGAGGCAGGGTACCTGGCGACTAGGAAAATGCTGGGAAGAGGAAAGGCAGAGAAGATTCAGAGCCAGACACAGAGGAAGCAAGATGAGAACGCTGAATTGAGAAAAGGTACCAAGCTATGTGGCTAGCCACAGATAAGGATCATGGGTTAATTAAAGTGTACGTGCTAGATAGTAAGTAATATGCCAGGACTACTGGCCCAGTAGTTACTATATTAAGCCTCTGAATTAATTATTTCATAAGTCAGCTGCAGGATAGAGAAACATACACATATATGTGGGAATACCATTATTATCACTAAAGAAGCTGTAAATCATTTATTTCTACTACAAAATTGACAATGAATAATTTAGAGCTGTCGGCAAGAACAAAGACAAACCCTAAAAAATAATTTTTAAAAGAATTTTGTTTTGTGTTTTTTCAAGACAGTTTTTCTGAGTAAACTAGGGCTGTCCTAGAACTCACTGTGTAGACCAGGCTGACCTCAAAATCACAGAGATCCACCTGCCTCTGCCTTCCGAATGTTGGAATTATAGGTGTGGGCCACCAACCACATGAACAAAAGGGAGGAGCCAAGTTACAGAAAGATGCATTGTATAAGTCACAAGCAAAACTACATAATTTTATTATTTAACAACACATGGCTAGGCATGGTGGTGCACACCTTAACGTCCAGCACTCAGGAAGCAGAGACACAGAAAGCTTTATGAGTTCAAGGCCAGCCTAGTCTACACAGCAAATTCCAGGCTGGTCAGGGCTACATAGTGAGGCTTTGTTTTGTTTTAAATCTATATAGAAAAATAAAGATGAGAATGACTAACACAAAATTCAAGATAGCTGGTCCCTCTAACTGCAACGTATAGTAGGGCAACACACTGGATAAAAAGATGCTTGACACCAGGACATCAGAATGTGGCCTGACTTAGAAAATGGAACTTTCTATTGGCAATGAAATTGACATGAAGTCCTGGGGGCGGGTCTTACTTCAGTGTACCTTGTATCCTCTACAGAAGGAAATCCTAACACAGACACAGAGGGGATGGTAGGAGAAGACCAAGACACCACATGTCGATGATTGTCCACAAAGACATTCAGTAACTGCCACTGGAAGGCAGCAGAGATTCTCAACGCTCAGAAGGAACCAAACCCTGCTGACGTCAGCCTGGATGTGGAGCTTCTGTCCTGCGAAACTGAGAAAGGGCATATACCCACATCTCTCTGTCTCTAAGGAAAATACTGAATCCAGAACCACCCACCTTCCCTCTCTCCCTCCCTCGCTTTCTCCCTCTCAAAGCAATTCTGTACCACAGACACCGTCACAGAAGCTGCAGGTATGACAGAGAACCAGACAGACAAAATGCCCACCCATTGGCACAAAGTCTACAACAACCAACACATAAAGTGTAAACACCAACCAGACACCTGAGGGAGATGAGCACATGACTCAGACAACAGCTGCCCTGTGGAGCCCACAGCCCAGATAGTAAGTTACCATTTCCCACAGAAACAGCAAGGGACAGAGGCCACTCTGTAGTACCCAACACTTCAAACAACTAAAGCTTAACAAACTCTGGGCTTCAAGAAGAAAACCAGTTACCCAGTAATCCCCTTTAAAGGGGGGCGCAAAACAGAGATACTGTTGCTTAATGGAACTGCTGTTTACTTTCCAGCCTCCAGGGGGTGCTGCTGTGCCCCAGCCTTCAACAGACCCAGCCACACTGTCCCTTCTCAAGGACACAGGACTGAGGCCCACAAAGTTCACCTGACCTGGGCTTTTCAGGAGCCTCACAAACCAGAATCAAGGCTTTTTTAGAGCTGGGTTGAAGACACCCACTGGGTCCTGCAGCTACCCTCCGTTTCACTAATACTGTCCAATCCCGTCCCAAGCCTCCAAACCAGCCTTGTGAGGTTCATTTCACTGATTAGAGAGGGTCGTAAATAGAGTTACTTGGGCTGCGCATAGTGCTGCACACTGTTTTTATTTGTTTGGTTTGTTTTTTTTTTCCACGACAGAGTTTCACTGTGTTGTATAGTCTTGGCTATCCTGGATCTCACTGAGCTCCACCTGCCTCTCTCTGCCTCCTAAGTGCTGGGATTGATGGCACGCACTACTACCACTTGGCTAATCTCAGCACTCAGGAGAGCAGAGGCAGGGCAACCTCTGTGTGACTGTGAGACGGAGAGAGAGGGAGGAGAAGGGGAAAGAAGATGAGGGGGGCGAGAGGAAGGGGGGATAAGGGAAAAGGGAAAAGGGAGGGGAGAGAACACATGGTCTGACTTGCTTTATGCTGATAATTTGGACCTTGACAGAGTAGGGATTTAAATCTAGGCTTTGCAGCTGTGTGAGCTCTCTTTCCTTTACCTATAATCATTTGGGAGGTTAGAGGCACCAGGGTAGAAATGAAGATGTTTAAGACTCATTGGCGTTGAGCACCTAGCCAGCAAACATCACTAATAAAAACAATCCTCTCACTGAAGTAAAATCGTGCAGCTAACACTGGTGCAGCCATCATCCTGGCTGGCTCTCACACACACCAGACACATGGAGGTGGGCATTTGTATCCCTTAAACTGACATGGCGATGGGAAATTCAGCATGCATTTAATCTAGACGCTGGCTGGCATCCCAGACCCACATCCTGTGCTTTCCCAGTTCCTCTCTGTGGCCCCCAAGCTGTGGATCCACTGAATGTTACAGCTCCTTCCTGGGAACCTCACCCTCATCCTGACCACACAGGAGTCACAGTCCTTAGTAGAAGCTCCCAAACTGTACTACTTGGTTTCTGCTCAGTCCCATGGATGAGGCACTGAGGAAACAGGTAAGGATCTCCCTGACTCTCCTAACACTGTGGAGCTCCTTGGGGACCAGGGCCAGGGGCAGAAATGAGCTGAGAGGCAGGAGAATCTCCGGTCATTCTACACACTTACTTCATTTTGGGGGGAGTGGGTTGGATTTAATACACGAGTACTGAATTACAGTATCTCTACCCTTGCCTATACATCTCAGCCCCTACCCTTTATTGATTTGTTTCTCTGTGTAGACCAGGCTGGCCTCAAACTCAAAGATCCACCTGCCTCTGCCTCCCAAGTGCTGGGATTAAAGGCTCATGCCAACATGCACAGCTACAACACTTTTTTTTTTTTAATTTTCTGCTTGTATGTGTTTTGCATACATGCATGTCTGTACATCATGTGCATACAGTGTACACGTGCACCCAGAAGTCAGAAGAGGACATTAGATCCTCTGGAACTAGAATTATAGATGATTGTGAGCCATCGTGTGGGTGCTAAGAACTGAACCTGGGTCCCGTACAAGAGCAGCCAGTGCTCTTAACCCCTGAGGCATTTCTCCAGCCCCTGCAATTCATTTCTTAAAGGGGAAATTTTTGTCTTGGAGAATTCTCTAGAAGGAAGGCAGCACATAATGGCAGGATTCTTTGTGAATCAGTCTGAAGTGCAGCAAGTATAAGGACTTGCCAGCACAGATCCAGCACAGATTTCAAAGAGGCTTGGAGCCTGCTGGGGATTCTCACTTCAGTGACACTCTGTAACACTCGGGGATATGCTAGGATAGGCTGACACACGGCAGGTGTCTTCATGACAATCAAGGGTGTTAGGCAGGAAAATGTAATCTTAGGCCAGGCTGTTCTTTCTCCATGTAATGACCACAGGGAACCCAGGCAATAAGCTACATCTTCTGGGAACATGCTGTCTACCATGGCTTTGCAAAGTCCACCCCTGTAGGTTTCCATGTCCTTGACCTTGGAAAACAATGTAAGTCTTTGAACTCCTGTAACTGGGTAAGGAAGACAGAGCAACACAGCATCCTGGTTAAGAGTGAGAACACAGGCCTGGAGACATAGCTCAGTGGTGGCACACTAGAGGCCCTAGCCCTAGGCTTTAGCCCCAGTACTACCCACCAAAAAGAAAGTAGAGCGCAAGAACAAGGACTGCAGCTGGGCACCGGAGGTGCATGTCTTTAATCCCAGCATCAGGAGGCAGAGGCAGGTGGATCTCTTTGAGTTTGAGGCCAGCCTGGTCTACAAATTGAATTCCAGGACAACTAGAGATATAATACAGAGAAACCTTGTCTTGAAAAACCAAACCAAACAACCCACCCCACCCCCAGAACAACAAAAACCCAGCAAGGATTGCTGACCCACTTTGTCTGCTTCACGGGCCTGCAGTGAATGAAGGCATTCACACACAAAGTCCCAGGAACCATGTGGGGCCCACAGCAAGTGCTAAATTGCTCAGCAATTTTCACTGGCATCTTTCCATAAATCCCATCATTATTTTTGTGTCAACTCTCCAAAAACAATCTCAATATTTCTATCACAACTCCCAGAACGTTTTTTTATCAGCTTGGTCTCTGGGCATAAGTGAAGAATAGAGCATTGAACAGGGATCCTCAAAAAGCGTTATATCACATATCATTTAATCCAGTGGTAGAGATAACAGAGTAAACGTGATATTCCAGGGCACAGTAGTGCACCCCTTTAATCCCAGCACTCAGGAGGCAGAGGCAGGCAGATCTCTGAGTTGAGGCCTATCTGCATAGCAAGGTTTAGGCCAGTCAGGGCTACATAGTGAGACCCTGTCTTTAAAGAAAAAAAAGGTAAGACACCCAGCTAAATATAAATTTGGATAAATAACCAATAATTTTTTTAGCATATATGCATGCCCCAAATTTTGCATGGTACAATACCCTTTAACCTCTTCATTATGGTCTTAGCTTGCTTTCTATTGCTATGCTAAAATATTTTTATCAAGAGCAGTTTGGGGAAGAAAAGATTTATCTGGCTTACCTTTCAATGTCCACATTGAGGAAATCAGGGCAGGAACCTGGAAGCAGAAACTGAAGGAAAGACCGTGGAAGAATGCTGCTCGCTCTCCATCACTTACTCAGCCTGCATTTTTTTTTTTTTTTTTAGAACCCAGTGCCCAGGGGTGGTGGTACTGCTTATGGTGAGCTGGGTCCTTCCACATCAGACTGCCTGGAAGCTGATCTGGTGGAAGTTATTTTCTCAATTCAGTTTTCCTTCTTCCCAGATGATTCCAATTTGTATTAAGTAGACAAAAAAAAAAAAAAAAAAAAAAAAACTGATCTAAAATTCTAATTTAAGTGAGCACCCTGGGTAGGATTTTGTTTTTTGCTTTTGACTTGGGGGTTTTGTTCGGTTGCTGCTACTGTTGTTTAGGTGAGAGGGGTTTTGTTATACTGCTAAGGCTGGTGGAAAACTACTGGGCTCCAGGGATCCTTCTGCTTCAGCCTGCGGAGTGGGTGGGACTACAGGCTGACCAGATTATAACACCTTACAGTGCTGAAGGTCCAACCTAGTGCCTTGCAAACCTGGTCAGGTTCTCTACGAATAAACTACATAGCCTCCTCCCTCCCCTCTCCTTTTTTCCTCTTTTCCCCCCCTCCCCCGTTCAGAATCTTAATAAATTTCCCGCACTGGTTTAAAGGCACTACATGGTCTAAGCAGGCCTCAAACTTGAAAGTATTTTATATATTAATTTGCTAAAAACTTCAGCAACCCTTTCCTGGACTTGATAAAGTGCCAATTATCTATATTTTTTCCTCCTTCACCATTTTATAGGTGAGCAAGCGGAGCTCAAAGAAGTAAGCAATGTGGTGGGAGGGAGAAGGGACCCTGGAATAAGGATATACACGGATAGAAAGTGTGACTGCTTTGTTCATAATAATAAGATAAAAATAAATTTAAAAAAAAAAAAGAAGTAAACAATGGAGGAAATCGTCCCTCCAAGACCCATGTGTGTGAGAGTCAACAGGCTGGACCAAGGAATGTGCCCCTAGCCTGCTCTTCAACTCCTACACCAAAAGGAGGTGCTACTGATCCCCAAACCCAGGCTAACAGGAAACCTTCAGTATTCAGGACGATGCTCACAGCCGTTCTGAGACCATCCCTGTGGGAGGCCAGGACCTGACCATAGAAAGTCCAGGGAAATTCCGACAGCAAGTCCTGAAACTGTTCCACAGTGGAGACAGGAAGCACCAGCAAGAACAGTTCTGCTCTAGAGACTGGAGGTGTCAGACCAGCCCTGGATCACGGAAAGGCACCTCCTGACGCTGGCTCACAGACCCCTTCTGGCTCAGGCCACCTCACAGAGGAGGGCCAGGCACACACCTTCCCCAGGCAGTCCCTCCTTCCCACCTTTGATCTCCAGGACCCCACGGGAGCACTCCACCTCAGTCATTCTCAGCTCTATTTTTACTCAAAGGTGTCCAGAAACAACAAATGTTCAAAGCAAGACAGCTGAGTCACCTGATTTCACCTCTCCCCGCAAACCCAAGGTTTGTGGCTGACTCTGACTGTGAGGAAGGAAAAAATTCTAGAAACTTCTAGGGGAGTCTTTCTCTAGATCAGGAATCTAGGTCCAGACCCTATTCCCCTAGTAAGCTGTTGCTGAGGTGACCTTCCACCTCAACTTGACCTGGCTCAGAAAGGTCCAAATGCATGCCTACAGGCTAAAGAGGAAAATTTGCAAAACACATGGTGGGTCTGAACCATGAGGTAAGAGGTCCAGACTGTGGATGGGGCACCAGGAAAGGTTGTGCCAGAGATGAGTAGCCCCAGTCTCTGTAGTTGATCTTAGCTGAAAGGCCAAGAAGCAATAGGAGCAGGCTCCTCTATCACTCCAAGGAGCTGAGATCCTATCCTACAGGGAGCTGGGAGGTAAAGGGTGCTCACTGGCTGACATGGCAATTGGAATCTAGGTCCTTCTTACTCAGGTGGGCATCACAGGGCATCACCTGAGGCTCTTTATAAATGTAAAGCAGGAGGCTGAATCTGCAGGTGCAGAATAAGAATGCTCACTTTCTCAGAACACTCAGGTGATTAATAGCCTTGGTTAAGGCCATCCCTGAGTTACAGCCAGGCAGAAAGAGGGTCACTGATCTGGGCTCTGCAATCTTTTCCCAGTTGCTCTCTGCTCTCTCTCCTCCTGGCATCCTCCTTGGTCACAAATCCCTTGGATGCTCCTGTGCTAGGAAAACAAATCTCAGTCTCCAGCATGCGCTGCTTTTTATCTCACCCCCAGCCAATCACAAAGCGTTCCCAAACCTCCCACCTGCTCAGCTCAGGGCACCCCTCCCAAAATATAATGTATGAGTCCAAGAAGATGCCATCCCAAGTTGTTGGTTTTTTTTTTTTTTACATTTTTAATTACATTTATTTATTTATTATATATGAGCATGCACAAGTGGTGGTACACCCTGTATCACAACCAGCGTGTTAAGGTCAGAAGGTAACGTGCAGGGGTCGGTCGGTTCTCTCCTTCCACTAGATGTGTCCCAGGGAATGAATTCAGACCAGCTCCTTCTCTGGCATGTTTTGAGCTAACTATGCTAAGACAGCTCTACAAAAAAAAAAATTGTCATTTTAAAATAAATTTACATCTACAAAGGAAAAGTATGTTAGTGAAGTGTCTGAAACAGGAAGAAGACTGGCACAGACAGTTATTACCGTCAGATTTTTTTTTTATTACCCCAAATGTTCCAACACATAACAAAATAACCTAGATTCACTAAAAAAAAGAAAAAATAAGAAGCCTCCCCTTCCCCCCCCATAGCTTGCACTGCCATCATCCCTAGAAACCTTAGGGCTTTATTCCTTTCTGTAGTTCAGGAATCTGCACTGATATGGGACAGGGAGACTGAGTCCAGGATCCCCAAGGGATCTGAAAACCCCTGGATGGTTTCTATAAAATGGCATAAGAGGTAGTTACAGTTTGATCATACAGGGCCTTCCCCAGGCCCTGGGTTTCATCTCAAGCACTACACAAAGTAATAAGACACAGGAAAGGCTAGAGTTGTAGCTCAGTAATTAAGTTCATGTTCCATAGGCCCCAGGTTCAACCCCTAGCCTACATCCCCTAAACGGTCATTATATCGCATATAACACAGATACTGTGTAATGGCCATTCTGCTGAATATTTTTTTTTGTCTGTAGTTATTTGAATCCCTGGATGTAGAAGCCACAGACACAGACACAGAGGACCATATGTGCACCCTCCAACCATCTGAGCATTCTGAGTATCATATTCTGTGGGACTCATTGCATAGGCACCAAATTAAAGTCATTTTGCGCCTGTTCATCTGTCTCATGTCATGAATCTGTAGCTCGGCCACAGAACCTAGGATGGATAAAGGAAAGGAAAGGATTAGTTAAATAGTTAAGTATTCTGATCTCCAAATCTGGCTGGAAAAGTAGAGGAGCTTTTCAAACACTGAATACGGTTCTCCTGAAAGCCCCAGATTCTGGGAACCTGCAGAATGAATGCCCCCAGACAGACCTGGGTGATGACATAAGGAAGACAGGGTAAGGGACAAACGGATGACCTCTTCCATTAAAAATGAATAGGAACAACTGGTACTTTGGTGGGCAGGTGAAGATCAAATGGGACATTGTAAAGTGCTGAGTACAGTATCTGGCAGCCTACAAATACAGCCTTTGTTACTGTCCATGCTAAGGATAGAATCTGGCAAAGAACTGATAACTGACATGAAACACTGCAGCACTGTAAGACAATAGATAACAAAGTGCTAAATAATGTAGCTCAGAGCAGCCAGAGTTAGCAAATTACCAAGATGAGTACTACAGTCAGGCCAGGAGGGCTTCCTAGAGGCAGTGATGACTGAGGGATGGGATGAGGCAGGACAGTGTTTGCTGTGGGATAGTGAAGAATCTCAATGGCTACAACATGGGGAGTGGGCTGAGACGGTGGGGAATCAGAATATATAAAAAGGAGGTCTCTAGGCATGGGGAAATCTTAAGGCCACTTGGACCAGTTATGGAGGGAACAGAATGGCCCCACTGAATATTCTGAGAGAAACAGAGGCAGATGGATGGAGCTTACTTCATTATTCTTTCTTTTAGGGAATCGTGACAAGAAAAAAAAAAAGTCTGCATGTGCTCAGTCTATGCATTTTTCCCCGGAATAGCTGTAATCTGCTGTTGGTTGAATCTACAAATGCATACCCAACTGGAAAGGAGTGAGGCCTATGCCTCAGGGACAGAGTTAAGGGTGCCTGCAAGCACCTGCTGAAAGGCCCAAGCTGTGGTGGCAGGTTACTAAGAGACAGAGGGTCTTCAGGCCACAAACAGCTGTGAAAGCAAGTTTGTATTCCAACCCTCTCTTAAGGAGTCAGAGAAAGAAATCAGCTTTAAGGTTCTGTACTAGGGATAGTGCACAGTTCTTACTACCCATCAGGGTGGACCCCACCCCCCAACCTCCAAGTCAAGGAACGTTAACTCAGGAGATGCCCCGGGGTCTGCAAAATGCGTGTCAGTCTAAATCAGGGGAAAGGGCTGTACTAGGCAACTGGGTGGTATACCAGATGGTCTCTCATTAACCCTCTCAATGATGCACTACAAAATTAACAGCTATTTCTGCTCCATTAACACCATACTTGGCCCATCATGGGGGGGAAAGGGAGGTGGGAGAACATGGGTTTTTGTCTAGACAGAGGCACTCATAAAGACCAGACACCCGGGCTGCTGCCACTTAGGAGGAGGCAGACCCTGTGTGCCCCCTACATAGGGTGCCCCCAAGGCAAAAGTCACCAGCAGTGGCTAATCACAATGCCAGTCCCCCTTTCACCCTTAAAACAGGGATAACAATCTTCCATGGGCTCTGTGTGTTAGGGTTGGGGTTAAAATGTCTCTCAGACGCATGTATTGAATGAAGGCTGGCTGACAGACTTCTGGGAGGTGACTGGATCATGAGGGCTCTAAATTCAAGAGTAGATTTATCCACTGATGGATTCATAAGTTGATGGCATTACTGGGAGATGGTAAAAAGCAGGAGGTGGACCAGCAGGAGGCAGTGTCTTTGAAGGGTATGTCTCATTTCAGCTTTTTCCTGCCATGTTCCTTTACCATGGTGCTCTGCCACACCACAGGCCAATACTGAAGCTCTGAAACCATGGGCCAAACCAAGTCTTTCCTTAAGGTGTTTAATGTAGGGCCTGGGGACACTGTATAAGCATAAGGATCTCAGTTCCCATCTCCAGCATCTACACAGAAAGCCAAGTGTGTTAGTGTGCACATGCTCTCCTAGCACTGGAGTGCAGAAATAGGAGGATCCCTGGAGCTCTGGGCCAGCCCACCTAGCCAATCTGTAATCTCCAGTTTCATTAAGAGACCCTGTCTCACCACACATGTGGTTCCCAGCAGTCAGGAGGCAGGTAGATCTCTCTGAGTTCAAGCCTGGTCTGAAGAAAAAAACGTAAACTTTATGTAATGGCTTTATGGTCCAAGGACTTAAGTCACTTATCTAGCACTCCTCTGAGAAAATAAGGTGGGGTGCCACAGAGGGAGGCATTCAGTGTCAACCATCAACCTTTGGCCCACACATGCATGTGTACCACACACACACACACACACACACACACACACACACACACACACCATGGCATATGTGCACCTTCACATACAACACACAAATGAAATAACAAAAAAAATTCATCCCTTAAATACTAATTTTTAAAAAATAACCACAAGGGTACAGTGTTGACAGGCTACTCATGACCAAATTTCTTTCTTTTTTTTTTTTAAGATTTATTTATGTATTATGTAGACAGTGTTCTGCCTGCATGTATTCTGCAGGACAGAAGAGATGGTTGTGAGCCACCATGAGGTTGCTGGGCCTTGAACTCAGGGCCTCTGGAAGAGCAGCAGCCAGTGCTCCTAACTACTGAGCCATGGTCTCCAGCCCATTCAAATTCCTTTTAATGCTGTATCCTAGACTGCCCCATAACTCCCTGGCTCTTTTCTCCTGACACATGAACAGCAGCCTCTCTGCCTCAAGATTCTAAATCAGTGGGTATTCCCCAACCTACCAGATCACTGCGAGGGACCTAGAGAAGGGAACTTGGCAAGGCTGGGCCTCTGTGCTGGCTACATTCTACACTCACTCCAGGGGATAGGGCTAGGAGGCAAGACAGAGCAGGACCACAGGAAGGAGGCAGTGACTGAGATTGAGAAGTGGACTCAGAAGGAAGAAAGGCCCTTAGAGCAGCTGGGCTGCCTATATCCGTATACCCTAGCAAGCAGAGATTCCTAAAATATATATATCATACTGCTGAGTCAATACAGGATGTGAGCTGTCCCTGAAATTTTGAACACCAACAGGAAGAGAATAGGGCTTGAGAGCTTCCCCCCACCCCTCGTGTGTGTGTGTGTGTGTGTGTGTGTGTGTGTGTGTGTGTGTGTGTGCATGCACTTCTGCCTTATTTAATTCCTGCCCAAGCTTTCTTCCTCTGCTCACCACACACAAATCCTTTGTGAAAAGAGGTCTTCAGTCTTATTTAGGCCTTTTTGGCCCCAGCCGCAGGAGGATGGATATACAAAGGTTTGATTGAGTCACCGGGCTCAGTCTCTTCCTGAGGACTACCATCTCAGTAAGGAGGTCCCTGGGCCAGGACCTCCATGTATATAGAGATGGGGGCTAGAGGCTACTACCCCTATGTCACATCACCCATAATTAACATGCTGTGCTGGATGAGGTCAGACGTAGGCCAGATCTCCATCGAACAGGCCCTGGGCCTGGGCAAGGGGACCTTGGTGCTCAGTGGCCTAATTTATAGCTGAGGGCTCTTTATTCTCCTTCTGGAACTGTGGAGGTGAATTTTAAAAGGTCCCAGAGCAGGGCCAGCACACTCTGGCTCTGCCAAGTCCTCTCTTCCAGTTCCCACTTCTTTACCCCCAGCTCCAAGTGCTCTGAAAACAAGGCCTTAAGTACATCCCATCCCCAAAGCCTAGATTCATGGTCAGTCTACCTCTCCTACCTTCCCCCTCTCATTACCAAGTACTATTTCCTGCCAATAACCTCAAAAATGAGGTCATGCAGGGATATGAGCTCCAAATATCCATTGGGGAAGCATCCTTCAGAAAAGACAGGCAACTGGTGAGGCACATGAAAGATCTCTAGGAGCTAAGCTATTCACATGCCATGGATAAACAAGACTCAGTCTTGGTAGTGCTTGCCTACAATCTCAGCTATCTGAGAAGCTGAGGCAGGAGAATCAAAAATGCAAGGCCAGCCCTGTCAACCTAGGAAGTATGCCTCAAAAAGTAAAAAGGGAATTGGGGACACGGCTCAAAAGAGCTGGGGATATGGCTCAGTGGTATAACACTTGCCTAGCACACATAAAGCTCTAGGTTTAATTGTCAGCACTACGCCAACACACACCCCGAAAAAAATCTTCACAGTTGTCACACTGGTCAGAGATAACCAGATCTAAGCAGTTCAGTGAAACAGCAGTTGATATGGCCCTCACTGATCCACTGTGAAAGTGAAGCAGTTTTTTGAAGGGTCAATTTTAAGGTCAGACCAACCTGAAACTCCAGCCCAGTGCCTACTGCTCCAGTTAATCCCTAGCCTCTCCCAGTCGGGTTTCCTCCCAGTCAAATGGAGGAACTCCATCTGCACATGCATTGGGGCTTCGACAAGCAGTCGTGATGTGTGGAAAGTCTGTGCCAAGAGCTGGCTCACAGCATCAACTGGACGATAACATTGTTATCTGATACTGTGTAGGAAGCTGGGTGGTCACTAGAGTCACAACACTAAGATCTGGTCAAGTGCAAGCTGGGTACACTTGCCCCAGTAACTAAATCTCTCAGCTATCCCATTTTTTCAATTCTTTCAGGAAATAATAAACTCCCTATGTGGAGATTTTATAGATAATGCACAGTAAACATCTAGCATATCTGGCACATAGTAGGGCTTATTAAATTGTACTTTTTTTTAAAAAATTTTCCCACATTTGGGTTTCACTCAGTAGTCCAGGCTATCCTGAAATTCATTATGTAGCCCAGGCTGGCCTCAAAACCATGCCTCAGTCTTCAGTTGCTGGGTTTATAGGCATGAGACCTCACAACCGGCTCTGAGATAAGGTTTCATAAGGCCCACGCTCACTATACAGCCCAGGCTAACCTTGAACTTTCAAACCTCCAGAGTGGCACTCCACTCAACTTTTGTGGGGTACTCTGGCTTTATCCTGGGGGGCTAACAGGATGGTTTGCACAGTGAATGCACTTGCTGAACAAGCTTCCCAGTCTGAGCTGAACCCCAGAATCTGTATAAAGTGTGGAGAGAACTGACTTCATAGAGTTATTATCTGACCTCCATATGCAAGCCTCCATGCACACATGCATTCAGTAAAAATAAACAATTATTTTAAATTAGAAGATACAATTTTTTTTTCAAATGGAAAAACCCAATTTCCAGGACTCACGGATTTTCATTGGAAGATGTCATTCAGAGATCAAAGGACAAGTTTTCTCTTCAAAACTTTTTTTTTTTTTTTTTTTTTGCCAAAAACTCTTCATAAAGGAGCCTTTCTCTTAAAATTTGCTTCAAAGGAGAGAATCACCAAAAAGAATAGAAAAATAATGCTCAGGATAGCCACCAATAACCAAGGTAAACCACAAAGGAAGAGCTCAGTTGTGCTGTGTGGTGATATCCCCCAGCCAGGGAGGTGACTGAGTTTAATTACACAGCATCTTTATGCTGTGTAATCTTGATCCATTAAACTCTTACTGCTGCCTGGGAGGCAATACCCAGGAGGAAGGGGTTAGCCTACCACACTAACAGGATCAGCCCTTCAATCCCATGAAGATAATTACAGCCACATCCTTCCCCAGAAGCCCTAAGTAAACCCACAGATCCCTCAACAATCCTAGGCTCTCCTAGATACCCAAACCCTTCTGTAGACCTTGCTCACTTTAGGCCAAATGATATCTCAGTGTAATGTGGTCTAAAAGGACATAAAGGCATGTGAGTGAGGGCAGAGACAAAGAAGAGGGGATTGGACCTGACCAACTAGGTCACTACAGAACTCACTCTATCTAGCCTCATCTCCAAAGCCCAGGTGACCCTGACATTTTCTATACAACTCATAAGGCCAGATTCCTCTCACTCTGGCATGTTATGTCAGAGAAAAAAGAGAAAGCAACTAAGCACTGAGGCAGAAAACTGAGGGAGACGAAAGAGGTCTGAATCTAGGGACCAGAGAACTGGTCACCCCATCCAGAGTCATAGGAACATTTGAGATACCACCTCAAAGGGCTCTTTCCAAATGCCCTGGAGGTAGCAGGAGCAGAACCTAGCATCCATCATCAGCTTCCATATGGGTACCATGTAGTCAGTAAATTGCCCTAGTTCCTTTTTCCCTCCCCACTAGCATGAAAGATCTAAAGAAGGTTTTGCCCAAGCTTCAAGATCAACATAAGATTCCTGTTACCAACCATGGGTCCTCACACCTCCAAGGGACTAAATCTGACCTTAAGAAATACAAGGCTCAAACAGGCTAAGTCATACAGTAAAACAACCTAGCCTGGCTCAGGATATAGTTTATTTAGTAGAGTACTTCTATAGAATACATGAAACCCTGGTTTATATCTCCAGAACTACACAAAGCCTGTAAGTGTTAGGGAAAGAGTATCAAGAGTTCAAGATCTTAGCAACATAGTGAGTTCAAAGCCAGTCACAGATACATGAGACTTTAAGTCTATCTCTTGACAGCTCTGGAGACAGGCTCGCATGCTTCTGTCACAGATTCAGGCAACCCTCAGAGAAAAGTGCTAAGACCCCATAAGAACACAGTGGGCAATATACCCACACATCACCTTAGCCCAGCCTAAGACCTAAGCTAAAGAATCAAGCTTGTCCTGGAGTTATCTGCAGTCTAGCTCCAGATTTTCCCTGCAAGACTTAAGCTGAATCAAACAGCTGCAATACAAACACAGCAGAGAAGTCCTCCAATTACAGGCCCTGGCAAAGCACAGGACTCCCCTGGGGGGTCTCCAAATTCACTACACGCTACTACAATTACAAAATACACATGCCAGGAAACTCATGAATGGGCCAGATAACGTGTTTCTGGGATTTCTGGTAGAGTCAAGAGTTGAAGAGCCAAAAACACATGGGGGAAGGGGGAAATATTTGCTTCCTCTCAAATTCACATCACCAAAAACTAAGGGCTTACACATGAGCTACTAGCTAGGTACTCCCTAAAACTCTGTGAGTATAACTAAGTAGATCATTTGCCTAGCACCCTGTTACCATCAGTTCTCAGAAGTAAGGCTCTCACAGAAGCTGGCTGATGATGAGCTGGACAGCCAGGTACTTCAACAGTGTACCTCATCCCCAAAGATGTTAACAGACATCAACTAACTGATCCACAGGATACTCCTGAGACATGACTTTACAGAGAAGTGGGCACAAGGAAGGTTCAGAATCATCCCAAGAAACATATCATACCCCAGAGAATAGCCTAAGCCTAAGCATTCCATCCTGCCCCCGTGACAAAGGCAAAATAGATTTTCTCAGCATCCTCTTCATCATCTAATCCACTTCCAAGAAGTATCTTCTAGCCAATTTTCCACAAATGTTCCCACCATTCCTTCCTTTTTCCAAATAACAATAGCAACAAAAAATTTATTGAAAGATGACTTAATTACTTTGTCAGTCTTTCCTCCGAGACCCCTGTCATGACAATTATGGGCTGGTGCTGATGAGAGGAGCAAATCACTCATTACTCAGCAGAGAGCATCCATGTGCAGGTGTTCACTACTCTGATTAAACTCAGTGCTAGTGGCTTGGTCCTAAGGTACACAGTGAACACAGGACTAGAATGAGACACTGAGGTGGGCTCAAGATGACCTGAGATGGGTTTGAATCCTCATAGCCCTGGCATAGAGGCCGGGTCTATAAGGGGCATGAAAACATCATAGGAGACTAACTAGTCTTTAAAGGCTACTGGAGTAAGACACATTAATTCCATAAGGCAGGTATTTTGTAACTTCAGATGGTCATGTTATGTCTTCTATGGAGTCCAAAAAAACATAGGCTTCTGCTCGGCTCATTAGGGTACGTATGTTTGGGATCTGTACTGAACTGCTTTCGATAAAGGAGGCTAAAATGGCAGAAGGGGCCTGAAATGCAGCCCTGTGTCTTGCTTCTAAATAAATCTAGAGCACATATTTAAAGACTTCCCATCTGAAGAGGAGCTAACTGGTGGGCCTGCCTGGTGTACACATGTGTCTCAGCCCAGATCTGCTTGGAGGGCTGTGTCTACTTGGGAGGGACAGGCAGAGTTGCAGAGAAGCCTTGTTTTTTGTGTTCCTTCACCGAGCTTAATTTAGTCCAGATTACCTCCATGGTATTGTAGAAAGAATAGGAAGTGTCTAGTAGAAAGGATGACTGATGAAGAGACAGACAGGAATTATGAGGAAGAAAATAAGCCCACAGAGAGACTCACACCAGCCAGCCATTGGGAAAGAATCAACACAGAGCATCAAGGAAGGAGCTGGCAACATTATATCCATACAGAAAATAAGAAGAGGCAGGAACTGAGGTAACTGCAGCCCTCAGATGCCACTTCAGGCTATCCTGGCCAAGAGTTCTGCCCCAGTCAGTCCCAGATCACATTGGCAGCTGTGATCTAACAGTTTTCCTTGTGCCTAACAAATCTCCATGACTCAGCCATTCTGGACTCCAGCTACAAGCAGAGGGGATTTGCTGCTGCCGCCTTTACAAGGGACCACCAACCTGTGATGAAGTGGACAACGTCCTTCTGGTCCAGGAGCTGCCATCAGAAAGAAGAGGCCAAGATGCCAATAACAAGAAGTTTGTAAGGAAAAGGTTGATGGTTAATGTGATGGGAATAAAGAGCCACTAGCTTTCATGGGAGCCTCAGTCAACCCTACATGGGCTCCCAAACCAGGTCCAGATACAGAACATGGTATTAGAGTTATCAAGGCCACTTACCTTGCTGGATCATTTCAGAGAAATACCTGAAGAGAGACTAAGAACAGGTATTCCCAACTGCATGATCACACACAGGACCTTGGGTAAGTTCAGACTTACCTGGGAGGCACTCAAGTCCTCCTCATTGGCCGGGGATGACCTGAATTCTCTTCTGTTCTTTACCAGCTAGTAGCTGTGAGTAAATGATTTAAGTTTACTCACATGCACCCCTTTTTTAATCTGTGAGAGTTCAGGATTAGGAGGTTTAGAAACAGGAGATAGAAAGTACCTAGGGCAGTACTTGGAACAACCTGGAAATGCTGTGAGTACTTTTACATGAGCATCACTCACACTGAGCCTCCACCACTGAATCGGTTCACATCTCTAAGGGGTCACACTGGCTGCCATTTATGTCCCATTTACAATTCCTGGATCTAGCATTTGTGGGGACCTGTGTGTTTGGCAAGCAAAAAGCTTCTACAGAGGCAGAGGAACTTCCCTGGGAGCCACAGAACCATGCTGCCAGGCAAATGACAGCCTGGGTATTTGTTTAACTTAGGTTCTTGTCAAAAAAAAAAAAAAAAAAAAAAAATTCCTTAATGGCTAACAGCCCAAATATGACTGCATAAAACCTCCCCAGGCAGCCCTTCTGCTATAAACTCCCAAATAAGCCATTGCAGAGACACCATGCACTATGGCAAGTTAGTGCCCCTGTCTACCACCTCACCCTCCAGCTGCCCCTGGGCTTTACAACAGATTAGACAGTTCAGGTGCCAGGATGTCAGAGTGAGGATTGATTTATAGAGCACCTCCATAAAGGCTTTTGGCCTAATTCCCTCTCTGACATTCCACTGGTCAGGAATTCTCAAGGCAGCCTCTCACCTCCAGGCTGGGGCCAGGTGTGGGGATTTGGATGATCAAGTTATAGAATTAACTTTAGTAATAGAGAGAAAAGCACAAGTTGTTTTCCATAGGATTCTATGCTTTGAGAAATAGGGGAATTATGAATGCAGAAAGCCAGAAATATCTAAGAGCATAAGCAGCAGAAGAATATGAGGCATTGTTATGACTGTTATTTGCAAGAGCTCGGCTAAGCAGAGGTCACTAAGCTGTCCTTTGAGTCAGGAGCTGATCTGCATCAGGCTTCTGAACAGATGTGTGTCCCCATTTGCACAGACACACGTGTACACACATGCCACACAGCTGTGAGCCCTGACCTTCACCCAATGATGCTGGCCTCTACTGGAAAAGAGCAGATGGACTGGCTGGGTTTGGCCAGCATGGACACCCAGGGGAACCAGATTTGCCTCTTTGATGTTGAAAACCAAAAGCAGAATGAACCATTATAAGGAGAGCTCCTGGGAGGATGGGGTAGGAAACTGGGATAAGAGGCTGGGGAAAAAATACAAGAAGTACAGGACCCAAAGGGAGCAGAGGGCAGAGGCTGGACCCAGAGGGAGCAAAAGGCAGAGGCTAGACCCAGAGGGACGCAAAGGGCAGAGCTGGGTTTGAGTAATGCAAAGACACCAAGGCAAGACCTCCAGGCTCAAAACATCATCTCCTCTCATCTCCGGAATGTGACTATTAAAAAAGAACTCAAGCCAGGTTAACCCTTGGAAATGTCCTTGTTCCGTGGTATCTAATGTTCATAGTCACCACCCAGCTGTACCTGCCTCAGGACTGGGGGGTACTAAGGGAGAGTTTTCAGGGTTCTCAGCATTCCCACAGAAAGGGCAAAATCTGCTGTCTTCCTTGGAGGCCAGCAGGACCATCTCCCTACATCACAGAATGTCAATGAGCTGGGGGAGGGGAAAGGCATGGCATTTGCCACCTAAGGCAAGGGGTAGGGGAAACGGTTCTCATTTGAGTAAGTCCCAGTGATCAACTACACATCCCCCAGGCTGTGCAAGAGCAATCACATGCTCACAGCTGATTTGGGAACGAGGGGGTGGAGTACTGGAGGGTTTTGTTTTTTTCTTCGTTTGCTTTTCGGGGTGGTGGTGGTAGTGATGATAACGGGGGTGGCGATGAGGATGACAAGAAAGACTGCTGAGCTAGGGGGCTGGCTCTTTCATCCAAATGGCCCCCACGGAGATCCGTACCCACAGTCTCTCTTCCAACCTAATCCCATCATCTACCAGAATCACACATCGGTTTCAGAACGTCCCTGAGGCAATAAACTAGAGCGCCAAAGACTTTTCCCAAAATGGCCTTTCTGCTTCAATGAGGGGAGAAAAGCTGCCAATCCAGAAGGCTGAAGTAGCGCCCTAAAAAGGACGCTGTCCACTCCTGGCGCGCTGGAGTGCTGGGTTACACAACAGGTGGGAGGGGTGATACAACCCCCCACTCCGTACCAGCCCGTTCAAGTCCCCTCCCCCCACTCGAAGTCTGCTTTAAGGACCCCACAATGCTGCTCCTCCTCCTGGCTGGCTGCACACCTGGAGAACCATGCCCGCAAACCCTGGCCAGTGCCTGGCTGCACTTGGGACCACCAATGGCTTCAGGGATCCTAGGAGGGCGCAGAGTCTCCCTCCCACGCCCACCCCCGCCCCCGCGCACACGTACTGCTGTAGAGGGTGTCGATCCAGGAGAGGCGCGGCAGGCCCCGGTGGCTAAGCGGCTCCATGCCCGCGGCTCCGCGCGGCAGTGGCTCCTTGGTCAGATGGGAAACCCGACCCTCATCGCACAACAAAGGAGGGAGGGCGCCGGCGGGCGGGGTGCCGGGAGGGGTGGCCAGACTCAGAGGCTTAAGTTGCAGAGCTCAGGGTGGAGGAGGGAGCGCCAGGGAAACAGGTAGCAGGGAGGAGCAAGCCCAAGCTGCCGAGGTGAGGGCGGGGGAGCGCCCCGGGAGTCCACTGTGCTGTAGCGGTCGCGGCTAACCCACTGCGGATCTGGGAACCGCGGCCCCGTAGCCCGCGCGCCAACTAGCAACTTCCCCGGGGCTGCGCTGCGCCCAGGGCGGGGGGCGGAGGCAGCAGCCAATCGGCACGAGGCTCTATGCGCCCACCCCCAGCCGCAGAGGGCCGGTGGGGTGTGAGAGCAGCCCGCAGCCCCACCGACGGCCTCCAGCCGGCACACAGAGCTCCCGCGGGGTCTCCGGGTGGCGGCGCAGGGCCAGAGGCTCCCCTCCTCCTCCGGTTGGGCTCAGCAGAAATCCTGGCAACCCGCAGACCAGGGAGACCTATGGGCCCGCAGGGGTGACATCACCTGCCACCCCGGGATCTCTAAGCACGATTTTGGGACTGGTGCATTTGCCAGGCCCCACCCCTAGACAAGCATGGGCAGCAGCGTGGACTGGGTTAACGACGTCCTGCATCCCGCTGAAAGGCTGGGCCACCCAGGGGTTGTTTCCTACCAAACCTTAAAGCGCTCCATCTATTCAAACATTCTTGACCTTAGAACTCATCAGTTCCTGCCTCACGCTAGGGGTGGGCTGTTAAAAGTAAGGGGGACCGCAGGGGTCAGGGTCAAACATAGGCTTCGGCTAGGAGAAAGGACCATCTCACATGTGCCCCTTTGAGGCAGAGAGGGAAACTGAGGTACAGAGGCCCCGCGGGTTCTCCCAGCGCTCTGGGAAACCTTTCATGACCCTTGGATTCAGTGCAGGAGGCCTGACATGTACATATTCACATAGAAGCTGAAGGAAAGTAAGGGTCTAATGCCTCAGAGAACAGTCTTTAAATTCCTAACTGTGGCTTCAACAACACTGAAAGCTGGGGGAGGGGTAAAATATGGCAACTTTCCCATAGATTAGGCACACAGATCTTGGGCCAAGTGACTTAGAGACAGAAATGAACTAAAAGGACTCAGGCTAGGGTGGTCCAGGACAGCAGAGGCCGAAGCCTGTTCCTGAATTCCCAAATAAGAAGACAATCAAACCCACCAGGAAGGCCTGGATTAGACCTTTCATATACCAGGAAAGTAGCATTTCTATTAAAGAAGCAGTTCCCATTCCATCCATCTTCAAACAGCTTATCGTAAAACCTTCTTGGGCTCCAAGAATACAGAGGTCAACAAAAAGTTAAGCTCCCCATGACCTCTATGGAAGACAGTATTGTTAGAACCCACAGAACACAGAGAGGGCTCCTCCTCATCCCAAACAAGCACAGGTATAGTTTTAAAAGGTAGAAGCAGACTTTTACCCATAAGGAAACTTGTGCCCAGCATGGTATACTGCTCAGCAGTCTGGACATCGGCCTCCACAGCTGCCCAAGAAGAGCACAGGATAGAGCCTCTGGACCTCTGGGAGGTTCAAGGGAAAATGCTTATGTGTGCAGGAGCCTGCAGCAGATAGAGGCCCTCCTGTGCCTATTCAGCTCTCATGACCCCCTGTCCTAACACAGACTTCTATTTCTGTGCCTTTTAGGCCCCCTTGCCCGAAAGTTACCCTCCCAGTGTCCCTGACTGGCACATAAGATTGGGAGGGCCAAGCTGACACCTGGAGCATGGTAAGGGAGGAGGTGGTGCATCTCTAGCAAGACTATCCAGAAATAGAGTTCCGGGATGGGAGTGAGAGCAAGCAGGCTCTCCAAAGAAGCAGACAGACAAGCAGGGAAAGGGCAAGGGCATTCCTTATTCCTGCACATCACCTTCTGAAGGCATAGAACCCAGGAGAAAGGGAAGACATGCCTGGGTATAGCTATCAGCTACAAACCCTTGAAGGGTACAGCACTGACCTCTCTCCACAATCAAGGCAGCTCAGGCCCTCTTGCTACACAGGAATTCTCCTGCTGGCCACAGCCCTATATTTCCATATCCGGTGCTGACTGCAAGGAGGCAGTAGATATGTTTCTATGTGAGTCACATACATTTGCATACATTTTACATTTTTATCTACAAATGCTGGAGCAAGCTATTTTCAGTGATTTTTCCCCCTAACTAAAATGTTGCAGTTGCTTTCACTAGTATCATCATAGTTTGCTTTATTCTACATTCTGTCCAATTTTGCCTAGGATTGTCCACTCCACAATACAGTGTAGGGTACATAGACAATCTTACAGACCATAGTGCTAGTATCTGACACTGAATACTTGCTGTTTCTGCTTTTTCTTTCTTTTTTTAATCTTTATTTAATTTCTTTTTTAAATTTTTTTTATTTTTTACTATGAATAAAGTCACATTTTCTATCCATGTACATCCTTATTCAAGGTCCCTTCCCCCTCCCACCCCTTCAGGTCACTCTCTCTTCTCCACATCTCCCCATCTCCTCCCCAGCATGGGCAGGAAGTCCCAAGGTCCCAGTATTGCTCAGTTCAGCCTCCACTCCTGGCAGATCCAGTTTTGTTTACCTTCCTGCTTAAGAAGGTAACTTACATCCACCCCAACATCAAGAGTCAGGTGTTCCTCTAGAGGGAGTGGGATCCAAGGTGTTTCAGATCTGCCTTGGAGTTTTTTCACAAGAATGCTCTCTCCTGGACGTCACAGTTGCTCAGTTTCCCTCCTTAGTTAACCTCCCTTCTCCCAGCCCCCTCTTTGTTTTTGCACACTAGGAGCTGAGTCCAGGACCGCGCTCATGCACCCTACCACAAAGCTGTATCACCAGCTCTCTTTTTACCTTTTAAGATAGTGTGATGGTTTGAATAAGTGTGACACCTGCAGGCTCATATATTTGAATATTTGGTCCTCAGTCCTTGGAACTGTTTAGGGAGGATTAAAGGGTGTGGCCTTGTTAGAGGGGGTATGTCACTGGAGGCCAACTTTGGGATTTCAAAAACTGAGATTAGAGGCCTGCGGCTACCAGATCCAGCTCTTATCTCAGGTTTCTGAATTTTCTAGATGAGAAAACTGGAGCACTATTCAGTGACCCATCCACAGAGTGTGGGCTGGGATCCTATCCATGCCACCTCACTGTCAGCTGACTGGTAATCCAAAGCATTGAAGGTCCCTGGAAATCTTTGCTGGTCCATGAGGGTAAGACCATCTGCTAGGAAGTCCTTACAACTTTGTTCCATAGCCATCTGCCTACCTGTTGTGTAATATAGTTTTCCTCCAACACTGAAACCTTCCATCCTGCTGGGAAGCTCCTTAAGCAGGAAGGTAAACAAAACAGCTTCAGGAAGTTTCAGAAACTAACTAGATTCACTAGACCCTTCATTGCCAGAATAAGCAATAAAAGTTGAGAATTCCCCTCAGAAGGAAGGAAGCAGAGCTACAAAGACTCAGATCATCCAGCTGCCTAGACAAAGTTTAGACCAGAGTCATTTGGAAAGGACATTCCATCCTTTTGAGCTGCCTGAAGGCTGTGAAGTGTGCTCCAGGTTTCCCAGTTTGGGGTGGGCCCTGGTGGTGCAGCTGTCTTTGAGTCATTTCTACTCCTATAAGTAACCCCAATAAAAGCCAGTATATCACCAAGCTGGATTTTGGTGGTATCCATTAAAGGGCCCTAATAAGCCCAAGCATGGCAAACATGGCTCTGGTGGGCTTTACCCTCCCCCATTCCCTCCACCTTGCTAAAACTCATTAGATTACATTTCTAAAACTAGCCACCAAGGTCTATTCCCTTATTTGGCCACTTCTTCCTAAGGCTGACTATCAAAGTATCAAAGTCCAGCAACTAAAAGCTACCCTAATTAATATGTCCAATCAAAATTAAACACCTCATCCTAACACAGGGGCTCCCCTTCTACCTTTACAAACTGCTATTTGCATACAGGCCTCACATCTGTCTCCTCTCTATCCAGAGGCAGTCCATCATCCCTCTGGGGCAAATATCCATTCCCCTTCTTCCTCATCCTCCGTCTCCAGTCTTTGTCTCTTATTTCCTGCCCTTTGTCCCTCTGGGGCAAATACATTTCCTTTGAGCTGAGAACTTGGTCTTGGGGTGTCTTGTGTCTATATTGGTCCGTTCTTCTATACTTGGCTCTTGGGCTCCCTATCTGGGGTGAGTAGATGCCTGTTATATCTCTTCAGGGAAAGTCTTCTTATACAGTACCACTTCTGACCTATTGTCTTGGGAAAGGATAGTTACTTGGAGAATCCCACCACACAGCCTGATTCTAACACTGTTTACAGAGATGAGTGGAAGGGCCTTGGACCACCTTGGTGACTTGAGATTGTAACAAATGCCCTCCAGTTAGATCAAGGAACAGTGAGGGTACGGAAAGGCTTCGGAAACCCTAACTCAAAACTCACTCTGGGAAGTAAGGAGTTAAAGAGACATCCTTCTCCATAGTTTGCCCAAGGGCTGCTATCCTGAAGTGCTCTTAACCCCAGCTATCAACCCCAATCTGTCAGAGCAGCAGGGAGGAGGTATCCTTGTGGACAGACCTCCCTGGGTTCAGCTAAGTGCCTGGATGTACAGATGCATGGTTCACCCCAAGGCACCAAGTCAGCATTCAATACACCACTTCCCCATCCAGTCCTAAGAGCCAACACTCTCCATAATCTCCCAACTTGTGCACTCAGCTTATCCTGCCCCCATCTCCATGGTTACCTACCTGCTCTTCCTTTGTCATAGGATTTAAGGTTAGTTACCTAGCCTTGAGTGTAGTGCTGGTGCTGAGGAGCTGAGTGGAAAAGACATATGCCCACTCTAAAGATCATCAGCTCCCCCTTTATTCCTAGGGCTATTATACGCTACTCATTGCTTTAACAACCAGCCCTCACTTTACCAACCACTTGGCAAGAATTCAAACAGGGTGATGCTACCTAGTTAGGTGTCTCCACTGTCCTTTCCTTCTGTTAGCAACACAACTCACTGTGCACCACGGGAAGGGTACAGAAGTTTGTTCGATTACCCAGTGGTCACTGCTGGCATGAAGGAAGGGAGGGAGGGAGGGAAGGAGAGAGAGAGAGAGAGAGAGAGAGAGAGAGAGAGAGAGAGAGAGAGAGAGAGGAAGGAAGGAAGGAAGGAAGGAAGAAAGAAAGAAAAAAGGAAGGGGGAGGGAGAAAGGGAGGGGGTGTCTCTTGCTGGGGCCATGCAGGGAGCATCTGTGTATATAAACCTCCAAAAATGCTGTTACAGCAATGTGGCTTCACACACAAACAGGTTTTTGTCAAAAGGTCAGCCAACTGGCATTAAAAAAAAATGCATGTTTAGCCAGGTGTAGCAGTGCATGCACACTTGTGACTCCAGCCACTCTGAAAGCTGAAGCAGGAGTTCAAATCTTGTCTAAAAGAAAACTAGCATATTGAGGGCTGAAGAGATGGTTAGTCTTGGGGCTGGAGAGATGGCTCAGAGGTTAAGAGCACTGACTGTTCTTCCAGAGGACCTGAGTTCAATTCCCAACAAAACCACATGGTGGCTCACAACCATCTATGATGAGATGGTTAGTCTTTCAAAGGACCCAAGTTTGATTTCCATCATCTACATGCTGACTCACAACTTCAGTTCCAGGGGATCTGACACCCTCTTCTGGCCTCTGCTAGCACTAGGCATGTACACAATGCACAGATATATGTGAAGGCAAAACATTTATACACATAAGATAAAAATAAAAATGCTTGAAAAATGCATATTGAGTCATAAAAACTAATGACAGCTAACACTGTTTGATGCTTAACTGCCAGATACTGTTCTGTGTGCTTGACAAGCCTTTCCTGGCTGCAGCTTTGAAGTAAGCAAGCAAGATAATACTATTAGCTCCATTTCACAGACAAAGAAATAGAGGCACAGAAAGGCTAAGCCATTGGCCAGCCAGCAGATAGTGACACTTGAAAATGAATCAAGTTTGAACCCAGAAACCACGTGTGTAGTGCTTTACTGGCCAATGAATAAACAAAGGAATAAACAGAAGAGGTAAGCCCAGGGAAGAGGAAAGCAGACCTACAGGAAGAGGTGAGATAGTATCATTCCCAGAACTCCCAGGGGCCAGCAATAAGTAAGCAAACAGAGAACTGTTTCCCAAAAAAACCACATCTACTACAGGTCAGATGACCCTGCAGACAAGCTGGAAAGCAATCTAGTGACACAGCCTGGTAGGCCAGGTGCAAGTTTGTCCAACCTTAGTTTCCACAGGTGCAGAGGTGGCACACAGGTAGGTCAGCTACATGATCTCCAGGCCTCTTTTTAGCCCTGAAAGACTGTAAACTCTGCTCCCCAAAAGATACTGGGGTAGCCTGGTTTTCTGTTTCCCAGATGAGGTTTTTGTTTGTTTGATGTATATGTATATGTGTGTGAGGTTGGGTTTTCTGGTTTTTTGTTTTTTTTTTTTTTTTTTTTTTTAGTCTCACGATGTAGCCCTAGCTGGTCTAGAACTCACTATGTAAACCAGGCTGGCCTCAAACTCACAGGGAAGGGCTGGGATTAAAGACATGTGTCACCATGTCTGGCAAGTGGCCTGTTTTTACTCCCTATTTCATTTCCTTTTCCTTGGTAGAGGCAAAGCAGCATTTACCATTCTCAAAATTGACCTTCAGTTCTGAGGTCTGGGAAGAAGAAAATTTCTAGCTTGAAAACCAGAGTTAGATCCTTGGGACTCACAAGGAAAGCAGCAGACTCCCTACAAATTGTCCTCAGATCTCTCCTGACCTCCACATAGGAACTGTGGCACTCATATGCACACACACACGCACACACACAAATGCACACACACACACACACACTAAATGAATGAATAAGTGTAAATATAAAGTATTTAAGAAGAAAATGTCCCAAGCCAGGCCTCCCAAGAGTTGCTTGGCCAAGACTCTTTCCTTTGCTCTCTTCCTACCTGCCCCTTTCCAGCCTCCTTGCTTTTCCAAAAGACATCGAGATCTACAGACAACAGAAACTACCTCCAAGCCTCCTTCCCACCTCAAACCCTATTCATTTCTCCACAGAAGTTGTATGTCAGCTCGAGCCATGGGAAAGAGCTGCACTCTTGATGAGATGTAGACGGATCCCCAGAGAACAATGTTCATATTTTTGATGTTTCCCTCATAGCAGTACCAGGACAATACCCAAGGACAGATAGCAACAGGGATGTCCATACACATATGTCCCAGGCCCTATCCCTACCCCCAGGCTAAAAAGAGCTAACTTCAAGACAGAGCAGCTGGCCTAGATAAGGCAAATCAAACACAATTTGAGGAGGGTCCCTTCCCAAGCTCCAGCTAATATGATCCCTCATTTAACAATTTCATCCTTCACCACCCAGGGGAGTCAACATGGGGATTTTCCTAGAGTCACGAGAGGGTTCCACAGTGGAGTCCAGGGCCTCTTCCATCATTTACTCACCTCTGAGTCCCCATCAGCGTTTGGAAAGATGCTAGCTGAAGACACAAGGATTCTCAAAACCCAAACCCACAGATCAAATTCAAAGGCTCCAATCTCCTCGCTCCAAAGAAGCAAAGTCAAGTCCAGCAGAGGTCAGAGCTCACAAGCTGGCCCTCTGCGCTCCTATGGTCATCACTGACCTGAAGCTGGCTGTGCTTCCCATTCTTTCTTTCTGAGTTCTGCAGATGTAGCCCAGCTCCAACGCTGCTCTACCAAGAGCTATGACACCACCCTCCAGGCTGGTTCTGTCCCCTCAGACTCAGGAGTGGTTGCAGGGACTGAGTCATGAAGGAGAGTGGATCCATCCAGCAAGGCAAAGACAAAGAAGCTACCGACCCTGGGCAGTTTTGCTTGCCATGGCGGAGTCTCATTCTATAAATTAAGGGTCCAGCCCGAGGGTATGTGGTGGTGCCTCTTTAAGCATCGGGTCTCTTTTAAAGCAAGTTCTCTGCAGTCAACTCCTGTTACCACGGGTCCTGCGGCAGAGAACAAGGGCTCTTGGGTGCCATCTGGTGGCCAAACACAGTAGCACAGCAACCGCACGAGGTGTTCTAGATAGGCAGCCTCGGAGGACTTGGACTCAATCTCAGCTTCTCTACCAGACTCTATCTAGGGCTTCAGGTTACTATTGGGAGTAAAGAGTGAGAAATCCAAGAGGAACAAGAGTAATGTAAGCAGAGTTCACTTCCATAGAGCAAACCCTACAGTAATATCTTTTTAAAAAATAATTTTTATTTTTACTTATGTATATGCTTATATACCATGCTTCTATGTGGTATTATGTGCACATGTATATGGGTACAGACAGAAAACAGATTCCCTTGGAGCTGGGAGTTAGAAGGTAGTTGTAAGCTCTGTGACATGTAGGTGCTGGGAATTGAACCCAGGTCCTCTGAGAGAACAGCAAATGCCCTTAACTGATAAGCCATCTCCTCCAGTAACCTCTTCAATGAAGAGACTCTGTTCTTGCCACTACAGGGGCTTGAGACACAGCTGACCATAACCTTGTCATGTCATCACAAGACAGTGGTTCCTACCTGGGAGAACAGTGGCTGTCACTTCTGTACCAAAAAATATTTTTTTTTTTTTTAAATTTTTAAACTTTATTTATTTACTTATTTGCCTTGGTGTTTGCCTGGAACTGGAACCACAGACAGCCGTTAGCTGCCATGTGGGTGCTGGGAATCGAACCCGGGTCCTCTGGAAGAGCAGACAGTGCTCCTAACCGCTGAGCCATCTCTCCAGCCCCCCAAAAAATATTTTTAAAATGTGAAGGAGCAAGGCATTCAATGGACAGAGTCAGCAATGCCAGAAAAACATTTCTCCTTAATGTCAACAATACTAATGAGGCTCCAAGGTTAGCAGAAAGTGAATAGCTCCTTGGCAAACTCCAAAACCCACTTTCTTTCCTCCATAATGCTACCTTTGGTGTCTTCCATAACCAAACACAAATGGGTCAGAGGCCAACTTACGGAATCAGTTCTGGATTCTTTGCTTTCACCTCATGGGTCCTGGAGGCCCAACTGAGTCTGCCAGGCTACCCAGCAAGCTCTTTTACCCACCAACTTTGCTATTTTGTTGGTCCAACATCATCTTTATAAATGTGGGGGGTAGGGGTGGGATTGGTCTGGCCCAGGCCACCTCTACAAGGGGTGTCGGTGCTCACGACTATCCCTGCCTAGAAGCCAAGCACATAAATCTGCACCCAGCCAACCACCTCTGGGTTACCATTACTCTAAAGGGAGAAGCAGACAGGGATGGCAGGTCCTTAGGAGTCCAAAGATGATCCCTGAGAAACCACAAGACCATCCATCTCAATCCCCTAAGGGATCACCATGTCATTCTTAATGTGGAAGAGGATGACTCCGCCCAGACATGCTCTCTGCTCAGGAACTGTACCGGGTTATACATCATCTCTCACATGATGTGCTCTCAGCTTCTCATTACAGAACATCATGACTCTGAATTTCCTCTCCACACCCCGTTCTGGCCTTCTCAGCTCATAATCTGATGCTGATATGAGAGATCAATGCACATGACTCAAATCTTAGCAGAGAGAATGGGAAGGTGGTAACAGTCAGTGAAAGTTAGAAAGAGTCTGCTAGTTTGAGCAGCCGTGAGCTCACTAGGCTATCACCATAGAACTGAAGCTCTGATTAACACCTCCTCCCATCTTACAGACAGCATGCTGTAGGACAACTCTGACATCCACCCCTCTCTTTCTAAGGCACACTCATGGCACTATCTGGAGAAAGGTGCATTCTTTTCTCTCTCTCACTCTTTGTGATGGAAGGAACCAAACCCTGGGTCTTATCATGCTGAGCAGATGGTCTTCCACTGAGCTACATTCTATTTTCATGGCCTACCAGGCCCTGTGGCCTTACCGACATATGCCTTTGGATCACCTTGCACGTACAGTCTCCTTCCTCCCGCTGCCTGCCTTTGGACTTATGCATGGGATGATACAGCTGGTTAAGATATTCTGCCCTCAGGGCTACAGAGTTGGCTCAGTATTAAGAGCACTTGCTCTTTCAGAGAACCTGGGTTCACTTCTCAGCACCCACATGGTGGTTCACAAATAATCTGATCCAGGGGGATTCAATGCCCTCTTCTGATCTCTGTGGCACTAGGCACACATGGTGGTACACAGGCAAAACACTCATACACATAATATAAATCTTTTAAAAAGTTAATGAAAATGTTCTTTCCTTATCCTGGCATGGTGGTACATGCCCATTATTCCTGCACTTGAGAGTTGACAGAAAGATACCGTAAGCATAAGGCCAGCCTCAATGACATAGTGAGACCCTGTCTCAAGAAAACAAAGCAAAATACTGCCTCCTCTACTCTGTCTGAGCATCACCTAGTTACTTTGTGGTGTTAAACTAAGGTGCTTTCCCTAACCACTGAGCTGGGGAGGCCCGCTTCTTTCTGATTTCTCACTGCTCTTAAAAATCACCCAGGGCCTGGAGAGATGGCTCAGTGGTCAATAGTACTTCCAGAGGACCTGGGTTTGATTCTCAGCATCCACATGATGGCTAACCAGTTCCAAAGGATCCAACATTCTTTTCAGGCCTCCAGGGGCACCAGGCAGACATGTGGTATCCAGACACACCCACAGGCAAAATTCCCATAAAATAAAAGCTTTAAAAAAAAAGAAAAGAAAAAAAGAGCATTGAGGACCATTTCTTGCTCTCTTTTTGCAGCCCCAACATATTGTTCACATAATGGTTCAAATGAATGGACATTTCTGGTTATAAAGAGCCTAGAATTAAATAATACAGATATTTAGCTAGCCAAGTTCCACCAACTAGAAATGAACTGGCCTGAATGGTTGACATGTGGCCACATCCTCTGAGATGGCTCCAGGGGAACCTAAAATCAGATTTGGGGCAGGACAATTGCTGCTCTAATTATTTTCTAACTGCTCACACAAAGCCCCAACTAAAAACTCCCCAATGCACAGCCTCCCCTGCTAAGCAGCCAACATCCTTTGTCGTGCTCTTTTTCACCCAATCAGGTTCCAACATGGAAATAGAATCAAAACCTAGAAAAGATTCAGCCCACTAAGGGATTATCAGTCTCCGTAGTTGGAGTCTTTCTCTTAGACCTGTCCCAAATTTATAAGGCAATTTGCTTTTGGAGTAGGGAAGGGAACTGATGAATTCATGGAGGAAGATAGTCTCTGGAGGCAGTCTGTTTGGCCTGGATCCTGTGCTCTCTGTCGGGTGGAAGGCCTGGGAATCTGTGGAAGAAGGCTCCGGGATGCTGGCAGTGATGCTGAACTGCTTTGTCTAGGGCACTACAGGCTGAACCAGAAAGCCTTAATGCACTTAATGCACTCATATCTCCAGAAGCCCTCTAAGGCAGATTGGAAACCCGCTTTTCAGCTCAGTGATGGGAGGAGTTGATGGAACCTGATTCTGGACTCCTGCCTACTCAAAAGAACCTAGTTTAAAAGGATCTACAGGAAGTTTGGTTGAGAGGGTGGGGAAGAGCTTGGCTAAGGAGACCTTCTGTAGTGCTATCTGCCTACATCCCCAGTGACTGCTGAGTGGGCCATAGAGTCCCACAGGACTCATCTGGTCTATTGAGACTTGCAAGGTTTCATTTATTGGACCTTTACCCCCAGAAAATCACCTGAAGTTACCAGAGTCCATACTCCAGATGGTTAGTATGTGTGTATGCACATCTGTCTGTCTCTGTGCTAGGATTGGTACCAGGATTTCATGCGTACTAGGTAAGTAAGCACTCTATTACTGAGCTGTACACCCAGCTCTTATTTTTCTTCTCTCCTTTCCCTTGGTCTTTAATCTACGGTTCCTGCCGATGTCTCACCTGATACCTACTATGTTATGGTGCATTCAGGTCCTCTCCTTCCCTGGTTTGAATATGATCTGTGCCCCACCCCTGACTCTTGCAAATATCTACGTTGCAAAGTCATATGTTAATATTGAGAGGGTAGAAATTAGGGCTGAAGAACTGGCTCAGCTATGCAGAGTGTGTATTTGCTCTTGCAGTGGAGACCTAAGCTTGGTTCCCAGAACCCACATATAAAAGTTCAAAACACCTATAACTTCAGCTCTTTTTTAAAAAAAAAAAAAAAAAAAAAAAAAAAAAAAAAAAAAAACATTTATTTATTTATTTATTTATTTGCCTTGAACTGGAACTACAGACAGTTGTTAGCTGCCATGTGGGTGCTGGGAATTGAACCCGGGTCCTCTGGAAGAGCAGATGGTACTCTTAACCACTGAGCCATCTCTCCAGCCCCCATAACTTCAGCTCTTACACAAAGAGAGAGCTCAGTGATGGGAGAAGTTGATGGAACCTGATTCAAACCTAGTTTAAAAGGATTTACAGGAAGAGAGACATAGAGACAGAAACTCACATGCATGTTTAAATACAAAGAGGATGAAAAATAAATAAATCTCTTTTAAAAAGGCGGCGGAAACCTAATCTGCATATGGTCTTTAGAAGTAGTGACTTTGCTTTCTCTTATTGTCTGTTTGCGGCGTTGGGGATGGAATCCAGGGTCTTACATTCTAGACAATTCTCTACCAAGAAGTCCAAAAGAGAGAATGTTGGAAAATGGTTAGGTCATTAAGGGAGAGCTTCATGATTGAATCCCAGTGGTTTATAAGGTGAAGGAGAATAACAACCCAGAGAGGTGCATGTGTTGCTCCCACCATGATGTCAGGGGGTCAAGATGAACCATCATCAGAATCTCAGCTGTGTTGTTTGGATTTTCAACCTCCTAAGCTGCAAGGCAAATAAAACTCTTTATAAAGTGGTCTGCCACAGGAACTTTATTATAGTAACAAATGGCCAATACACCTGGAGAGAGATATTAATGAGAAGGGTGGAATAGTGTGACATCAAAAATACTGAGGTTTATTGTACCAGTGATGTTGTAAGCAGCTAAGGATGCTGTGTTAAGACATTCAGGTGCCACAGCAGCCCAAGGCCTCTCCAGAATCCATGCCTCAGTTCCTAAACCTTCTTTCCTGCACATCTCTCTCTAGCAGAAGAGAGAACATTAAACTGATTGTACCCTGGAACTGAAGACTGGAAAGGTTATTATCTAGTCAGATATTCCTAAAGCCTTACATAAGGCAGGGCTTCTGGGTGCTAAAGAGAAGGTGCAGTGGTTAAGAGCACTGTCGGCTCTTTCAGAGGGTCCAGATTCAATTCCAAGCACCAACATGACATTACACAACTGACCAGAACTTCCGTTTCAGAGGATCTGATGCCCTCTTCTGGCTTCTGAGGGCACTGCACACATATGGTGCACAGACAAACATGCAAACAAAATACTTATGCACATAAAATTAAAGCAATAATTTTTTAAAGGCAGTATATTTGTGATTATGTGTTGGAAACCTGCCTGGAGTTGGGTGGTGATGGTACACACATTTAATAGAAGCACTCAGGTGGGAGAGGTAGGCAGGCAGATTTATGTGAGTTCAAGGCCAGAGAAACCTTGACTTGAAAGACAAAACAAAACGACAAAAAGGATAAAAAGAGAAACATGCCTGGAAATTTCAAAGAGCCAAGGCAATGTCTGGTGGATCCAGAGAGTAGCCTGAACAGTATGTTTAGGGACAGGTGGTCACCATTTCCAACTGAGTTGATAACTAACTGCCTCTGTCATAGTCAGGATTTCTACTGCTGCAATGAAACACTGTGACCATAAAGCAAGTTAGAGAGGAAACACTTTATTTGGCTTACACTTCCACAACGTTGTTCATCACTGAAGGAAGTCAGGATAGGGAGTCTGGAAGCAGGAAGAGATGCAGAGGCCATGGAGGGGTGCTGCTTACTGGCTTGCTTCCCTTGGCTTGTTCAATCTGCTTTCTTATAGAACCCAGGACCATTAGCCCAGGGTTGGCATCACCCACAATGGACTGGGACTTCCCTATCAATCACTAATTAAGAAAATGCCTTATAGCCAGATCTAATGGGAGCATTTTATTTTTTAAAAATATTTATTTATTTTTATTTTATGTGAATTGGTGTTTTGCCTGCATGTATAACTGTGTAAAGGTGTCAGCTCTTGGAATGACAGACAGTTGTTAGCTGCCATGTGGATGCTGGGAATCGAACTTAGGTCCTCCAGAAGAACAGTCAGTAATCTTAACCACTGAGCCATCTCTCCAGCCCCAGCCAGCATACTTTCTAAAGAGGCCTGAAATTTGAACTGAGGCCTGGAATAACAATGTTTCACTGGAAAGACCAAAAAAAAAAAAAAAAAAGTAGAGAGGCAAGGCATTCTGGGAAGAAAGGAAACGTGTAAATAACTGCAGAGGCAAAAATGAAGATGAGCCAGACATTTGGAAGATTGAGGCAGGAATCACTTATGCCCAGAGTCAGAGACCAGTCTGGACAGCACAGCAATACACTGTTTTAAAAAGAAGATGATGGGAGGAAGACTGTGGGTGTAGCTCACTTGGTAAAGTACAGGCTAACCCTGGATTTGAGCCCCAGCATCACATAAAACCAAATGTGGTAGTGATCACCTGAAATCCCAGCACTTTTTGGAGAAAGGCAGGAAAATCAGAAGTTCGAGGTAATCCTCTGCTATATAGCAAGTTGGAGGCCAGCCTAAGATATATCAGACAGGAGGAAAAAGAGGAGGAGGAAGAGGAAGAAAAAGAAAAGCTTGGGGAACTTGAATGGGTGCCTAAAGAAGTCACACTAGTCAAGGGTGTTGCCTTAGCATGAGCTCAGAGACCTGTGGTGGTTTAGATAAGACTGGCCCCCCATAGGCTCAAGTTTGAATACTTGGTCCCTAGTTGGTGGAACTGTTTGGGAAGGATTGGGAGGTGTGGTTTTGTTGGAGGAAGTGTGTCACTGGGGGGTGGGCTTTGAGGTTCCAAAATCCTACACCAATTGCAGTTAACTCTCTCTGACTCACTGTTACTGCCTCAAAATGCAGGCTTTCAGCTGTTGCTCCGGGGACAGGTCTGCCTGCCTGCTATTATATTTCCTGCCATGAGGCCCAGGTCCTAGTTATCTGAAACTGCAAGCCCCTGATAAACTGTTTCTTCTATAAATTGCCTCGGCCGGGGTGTTTTGTCACAGCAAAGAGAAGTAACTAAGACATACCCAACAAAATTTGCAGCTATTCGTAAACCTGACCTCTTTCCTTCAATGCACACCAGACCCTAGAAGCAATCTTCCTATCTGACAAATGAAAAACTCTTCAGTTAATATGTCTCCAGTGTCACCAAGGTTTATGTTCTGGACACTGTGACTGTGTTAAACACATTGGTTTCACCTTTCTAGTTTGTGATACTTCTTGTGGAAGACAGAATCATTTCCCCCACTTTGAAGAAGAGGCCGTGAGACACAAGACCAGCAAAGGGTAAAGTGAAGTTCACACTGTGGTCTGGCCACCTGTCATGAGTCTTCAGCAAGCATCCTCACCAGATACCCTATTGATAATCGTTGGTGAGAAACTGCACTTCAGGCAGCGCAGGTACACGTTGCTGATGTGAATTTACTGGAAGGGCTTTTAGTGTGTTTTATTTCTCTTTGGTTTTCTGACAGTTCCATAATGTAATTATATTCATTTTCCATCACCCTCTGTTATCCCATTTCCTTTTTCTCTACACCCATTCTTCCTCCCATCTAGTCCCCAAGTAGCTACATCATTTAAGAAAATGACACAGTAACCTTTCTGGGCTGGAGAGATGGCTCAGAGGTTAAGAGCACTGACTGTTCTTCCAGAGGATCTGAGTTCAATTCTCAGCAACCACATGGTGGCTCACAATCATCTATGATGACATCTGGTACCCTCTTCTGCATATTGTATACATAATAAATAAATAAATCTTTAAAAAAAATGACACACACACACAAACACACACCCCTGCAGAAACAATTAACAATCAATAGTGTCTCAGGATCCAATGAGGTCTCAGGGGCACCTCTTCTATCCATGATGGCATGTCGAAGGGCCCAATCTTGTTCATATATCAACTGCAGCTGTGTGGTCATGACTACAGTAGCACTCCTCCCAAGCTGGCTCCAAACTTGCAATCCTCCTGCCTCAGCTTCCTAAGTGCCAGGATTATAGGATGTGCCTCCACACCCAGCACCAGCAGAACTCTTAAGCTGTTTTTGTCAAGAAACTGGCAGGGCCAGAAAGGAACAAAGACAGACTTCTATATTTTCTCCTTAAAATGAGGTCTAACACACCCTGAGATCTTCAGGCAAGATGCTTGTGCCTAGAGGGTCCCTGGTGATAAGAGCACATAATGACTTTGGAGTTAACTAGTCTCTAGGCATCTCTCTTACATAGGCAGAGTCCTAACCTGGCATATGCTCAACTTATAAGAACTATACACAGTTAAGTCAGTTATGGACAGGGGTGTGGTGAGATGGCTCAGTGGATAGAGGCAACTTGCTTGTTGGCCTGATGACATGAGTGTAGTCCTTGTCATCACAAGGTGACAGGAGAGAACCAACTCCCAAGAATAGTCCTCTGACCTCTACTTGTGCACCTACACACACACATGCACACACACATGCACACACACATGCACATAAACACATACACACACATACACAAGCACATACACACACATAACACATACACACACATACACACACACAAACACACACACACAGGAGTCCATATAGGAGCACTTAAATTTTTCATAGTGTGCCTGTGTCCGTGTGTATGTGAAGTGTATGGGAGAACACAGGTGCTACTATGTGTGTGTATATATATATGTATATATATATATAGCTATAGATATATGTATGTGTATGTATATATGTGTGTGTATGTGTATATATATGTGTGTGTATGTATATATATATGTGTGTGTATGTGTATATATGTGTGTATGTATATATATATGTGTGTGTATGTGTGTGTGTGTGTGTGTGTGTGTGTGTGTGTGTGTGTAGGTCAGACGCTGGCTTTCAGGAGTCAGTTCTCTCCTGCCTCCGTAGGTCCTAAAGACTGAATTCAGGTCACCAGGCTTGTGGAACAAGTACTTGTACCATCTGGGCCACTTCACCGGCCCCACAGTGAACACTTCAAGGAAACAGGAAACTGAGGTAACAGCTCTATAGCCTGCTCCACCCAGTCCCCTCCCCAAATTTCCATGCCTCTGCTGCCCAGAGCTTGAACTTTCTGGAACATTCTCTGTTCAGTGCTCTGAATAGAGATGCATGCCATCCTGGGAGAAGACGACTCACTTTCCTAAGGAGGTGCCGCTGTGCTTCTGAGAAACCTCCATACAGGCATTGGAAGCGCAAAGGCTCTGAGGCATTTCAGGTCCCTTACAGAGGCACCTGGGCAGTGCCCCAGAGTTAACTGCTTTAGAAGGTACTTCTCACAAGCAGCAGCCATCCCTGGACCCGGGGGGGGGGGGCATATTAAGGCAGAATTCAAAGCAATCAGAACACAGGTCCTGCCTGATCTGCTCTGGGGTGATGAAGCCATAGCCTGGTAACTCCCAAACCTCTGGCCCTGCCCGCCTCTGCTAGAGCAGGCCAGTCCTATGCTCAGTTTTTATCTGACAGGCAGAGGGCTGGTGACATTGGGCCCGTGCCTTCTGACCACTCAGTTCAAGCTCTAGGGGCCTCCTCAGACACAGACATGACTCAGAGGAAACCTGGCTTCCTTTTTCAAGCCCCAAGTCTTCTAGACAACTCATTGCCCCATTCTGTATGTGCCACGTTGGATTATTTCCCAGTCTCCTGTTTCTGTATGGTTGTGTAAGTTTCTCTCCTAGGAAGCCACATGTTTATCACATGATGGTAGCCACGGACCACCAGCAGAGGAAGGAAGGGCTCTGGCAAAGTCTGCTATTCTGGATCCCATTCTAGTTCAAGACCGTGGGTAGTGCCTTCCAGTAGCCATCATTCTAAGCTTTGGCTCCCCCAGGGAACAGCACAGGCCAGGATGAGATCACAACTGAACTTTCAGTTCCCCAGAAAGCAGTTGCTCTGTTCCTTTCTTCTTCATACTTAGTAGGACTAGGGCTCCAAGCCCTCTCTTCCAAATGTGCCCTAAGAGCATGAGATCAAAGCATCCTGGGGGCTAAGGAGACAGAAACATGCTTTTGTTGCATCTGGTTGCCCAGCACCTCAATGCTGGCGTTAGTTCTTCAGGTGCCCTTTAGGAAGCTGTCTTTCACTACAGTTTCAGGGTTGTTTTTGTAAAAGAGACCCTCTGTGTCCCACCACAATAAAGCAGAGAAGAGGAAGCAGACAACAGAGAGACTCATCTCTGGGAGCCACACAGAGCAGAACACGTATGTAGGCCACACTTCCCCCCAGACCTTACAGGAACTTTAACTTCTGCAAAGACCACTAAACCCCAGCACTAGTACCCAAGGGCACATCTACCCACAGCTGAGCTGCCGAGGATTTCCAGTATGACTTCAGGACCAAAAAAGGAAGAGGTTCTTCTCTTGCCAAAAAATATTAGAGCCCTGAGACACGAACAAGCCGGCTTTCCATATGACTCACCTGAGTCTCCAAGCAAAGGTATCTGTGTCCAAGCACAAGGCTATCACTCCCCACACAGACCCTCATCCTCTGAGCAAGGATGTGAGGGTACAAACGCTGCTTGGGAATTATCAGGGTTATAAACACTTTGTTTTAGAAAACAAAACTTCTCTCCAGCTCTGCAGGTGTCAGGGAGGGTTGACAGATGAAATGTGCCAAGATCCTGTTACCAAGAAGCTTAAGGTGCTGGCTCGGGAGCCACACGACAACTGGCATTCTGTCATTCGCTCCTTTGTCTGTAGTTCGTGTATCACTAGGAGGCCGCAGAGAGTATGGAGTATACGGGCTATTGGTCATCTTGTTTGTCTTTTTTGTGTCTGTGCTTGCTGGGTAAATGCTCTACCAGTGAGATATATGTTCATCCCTCTTATTTAAAATGGATTTTGTTATTACTATTTTTTCGTATGTGTTGTGTATGTGTGTATGTGTGTATATGTGTGTATGTGTATGTATGTGTGTGTGTACATGTATGTATGTGTGTATGTGTATGTGTGTATGTGTGTCTGTGTGTGTATGTGTGTGTCTGTCTGTGTCTGTGTGTATGTGTGTGCATGTGTGTGTGTAGGTGCACAAGTAGAGGTCAGAGGACTGTTCTTGGGAGTTGGTTCTCTCCTGTCACCTTGTGATGACAAGGACTACACTCATATCATCAGGCCAACAAGCAAGTTGCCTCTATCCACTGAGCCATCTCACCGCGCCCCTGTCCATAACTGACTTAGCGGTGTGTCTATTTGGTAATTTAATTTTCTCTGTTGTAAAGGTCATAGAGTCACAATAAAAATTCCTCTTGATGGGGGCTGGGGCTGCAGGTCTGGGATAGAGCTTGCCCAACACATACAAAGCCCTGCCTGCCACTTAAAAATTCTTTCAGACAATAAAAGCAAACTATGACTCAAATGCACCACCCCACTTAGTACACATCGGGCTCATTACATACTTGAAATCAGAGTGGTTCTGCAGACAGCCCTGGAGTTTCTCAGCCTCATCATGGGTTTGCTTCTACTGTTCTATTACGTCAAGCAGGGCTATTTCTACATAAATGAGGAATCACTTCACGTTGTTCAGGGCCTTTTTGGCTATAAGCACATGTACGGGAAGTCTAGTGCATCCTTCAAGTTTGCTCATAGCATGAGCTGACTCCAGTTTCCGATGACTGAGGAGCATTGCTGGATTTTCAATGCTGCCCAGGGCCATCAGGGATAAGGTCTGACCTGAAGTGTTCCTTGATAAGAAGAAGAGTTATTTCCTGACAGAGCCTGAAGCTATTTCTTCCTTTAGGCTAGAAGTTCAAAGTTTTAGCATTTAATTGAGAAAAGCCTTCTGTTACCCACTTGCCAAGGCTTACCCCAGCAAGGTTATCAGTGGCATTAGCTTTTTAGCAATGGAAACAAAGAGAGGAGATAGGGTGTCGGAAGCACTGTCCACCACACAAACCTCAGTTCCGACCTGACAGAGGACAGAGATGCTTTCTGATCCAGTCACTCTGTGGACAAGGAAATGACGGCATATGTACAACACCCTTAGGTTTAGTCAGCTCTTAGTGGTCAGAGATGGGTGGGACTTTATGTCCTCACATTTCCAATATATTCTGGGCACATTAACTGGGAAAACTCCGGGAGAGAAAACTTTGAACTTCTTTTTTTTTTTTTTTTTAAATACTTTTATTTATTTTATGTGAGTTGGTGTTTTGTCTACATGTATAACTGTGTAAGGGTGTCAGATCTTGGAATTACAGACAGTTGTTAGCTGCCGTGTGGATGCTGGGAATTGAACTCAGGTCCTCTGGAAGAACAGTCAGTGCTCTTAACCACTGAGCCATCTCTCCAGCTCAACTTTGAACTTCTAATTAATCATTCCAAATAGCTACAAACTTCATAAACACTTTAAACATACCTTCTAAAGGCAGAGATTTTTTTAAAATGACTTATTTATTTGCCTGCATGTATGTGTGTGAGCTGCCATGTGGGTGCTGGGAATTGAACCCAGGTCCTCTGGAAGAGTATCCAGTGCTCTTAATCACTGAGCCATCTCTCTAGACCCTCATTTTAGGTTTTAAAGACAAGGTTTCATGTAGCCCAGGCTGGCCTCAAATTCATGATCCACCTGCTTCAGCATTCCTAGTTCTAGAACTGCAGGCGTGTAGATTGAGGACTGATTGATTGATTGATTGATTGAATGATTGATGACTGATTGGCAGGGTCTCCCTATATTGCTCTGGTTGGCTCAGAACTCACTATGTAGACCAGGCTGCCAAAACAACCAACAACATAACAGGACCTGAGAGATGGCTCATTGAGCAAAAGTACTTGCCACTAAAGTCTGATGACCCCACTTTAATCCCCAGAACCCACAAAAGGTGGAAAGACAAGACTACACAAAGGTATCCTCTGACTTCCACAATACACTATAGCATGTGTGCACACTCACACACATATACACACAATAATAAATAACTGCTTTAAAAGAAGGTAGTCCTTTCTATGATGTCCCCTGTCCTGGTTAAGTTTTATGTCAGCTTGACACAAGCTAAGGTCATCGGGAGGAAATAAACCTCAACTGAGAAATTGTTTCCAGAAGATCAGGCTGTGGACAGGCCTGTAGGGCATTTTATTAATTAGCGATGGATAAGAGGGTCTAGCCATTGTGGGTGGGGATGTCCTGGGCTGGTGGTCCTATGTTCGGCAAACAGCAGGTTGAGTAAACCATGAGGAGCAAGCCAGTGAGCAGCATCCCTCCATGGCCTCTACATTAGCTCCTGTCTCAGGTTCCTGCTCAGTTTGAGTTCCTGTTCTGGTTTACCTCAATGGACTACGATTCAGGATACATAAGCCAAATAAACCCTTTCCTCCCCTAGTTGATTTTGGTCATGGTGTTTCAACACAGCAATATGAACCCTAACCCTAACCCAAGACTCCCCCTTCAAAAGTGCTGGGGGGAAGCTGGAAGGATTGCTCCATGATTAAGGAAGCACATACTGTTTTTGTAGAGGAACTGTCTTACTTTTTTTCTTACTGTGACAAGACACCATGACCAAGGCAATTTATAGAAGAAAAGTCACTGGGGTTTCTAGTTTCCAAGGTTGAGTCCATGATCACATGGCAGAGAGTGTGGAAGCAGTAGCTGAGAGCTTGTATCATGATCCACAAACAAATGGCAGAGAAAAGGCTAAATGGAAATGGTGGCACACCTCACAAAGGCCACACCCCCTCAATAAGGCCACACCTTCTCAATAAGGCAACACCACCTAATTCTTTCCAAACAGTTCCACTAACTGGGGACTAAACATTCAAATTCATAAGCCTATGAGAACTAGTCTTATTCAAACTATCACAGGACCCAAGTTAGGTTCCCAAAACCTAGGTGGAGCACCTCACAACCATTTTTATAACTCCATCTATAGGGGATCTGACGCCCTTTCTGGCCCCCCTGAGCATCAGTACCCACACCACACGCTTGAGCACACACAATGATAACAATGGTAATGGATTCAACTGAGATGGCTGAGAGGGCAAATAAGATAATTAATGAAAAGACACCAGGCACAGGCATCCTCCAGCATAGGGGATGGGAAGACAGCCCAGAAATTTAGGAGTGCATACTGCTCTCACAGAGGACCTGAGTTCTGTTGGAAGAAATTTTTGACCCAGCTTAGCCCCACAGTTCAAATGAAACTCCTCTGCCCATGGCCTGGCCTAGACTGAGTTTCAGATCCACAGCCCCACTTGGTCCCAAATAATGACACTAAGGCTTATATTAATTACATGTTGTTTGGCCTATGGCTCAGGCTCATTGCTAGCTTGCTCTTGCATCTTAACCCATTTCTATTCATCTATCCATGTGACTTGTGGCTTACTTGTGCTCTATTATATTGCTTCTTGAGCAGCTTGATTGTGTCTTCTATGACTCCACCCTCCTTCTCCTGTATATATGTTTGGATTTCCTGCCTTCTCCTAAGTTGCTCTGCCATAGGCCAAAACAATTTCTTTATTATCTAATGATATTCACAGCATACACAAAGACATCACACATCAGAGCTCAGTTCTCAGTAACCACATAGGGCAGCTCATAACTGCCTGTGACTCCAGCTCTAGGAGTATTCAAATGCCTCTTCTGTAAACACTAACTGCACATGCTAATGCACAACCAAACATCCATGCCATTCCTTGTGTTTTGTGGGGGTTCTATTGAGTAAAACAGGGTCTTGCTACACAGCTAAGGCTAGCCTTAAACTTGTAAGCCACCTGCCTGAAAGCCCCTATTAAGTGTATTCCCTTTGTTGTTTTGGTATCCAAGGACACCTAGAATAAGAAAAAGATCCATCTAGAAAGAACACAATCCCTTCACCTCAAATTCAGAGCTGTCATGTTTGAAAGAGGGAAGGACTTGAGACTGACAATGGTCCCCGAAAGATTTCAAAGACAATAAAAGATCCAAATTTAAATTTAATATAAACTTTCTCAACAAGTGATTTTCTTCAGGGTGCTAAAGTGAAGGCCCCTTCCAGAGCAAACCAAAAACTAAAGTCCAAAGACTCCAATGTCTAAATATGTTCAAAGAGAAGATATGAGGATCATTGTCTGTAAAAAATACAAACTTTGGGGCTGGAGAGGTAGGTAGAGGATTTGCTAAAGTATATGCCTAAGCATGAAGCCCTGGGTTCAAGCCCTAGCACCACATAAAGTAGACACAGTGGTATATGCCAGCAATCCAAGCACTCTGGAAGCTAAGTCAGGCCATGGGTCTGCTGAGATGTTTCCGGGGTTAGGAACACTTGCTGTTCTTGCAAAGGACGAGGATCCAGGCTCCAGCACCCCATACTGTTGCTCACCAAGTACCTATGGCACACACAGGGTACACGTACATACACACAGGCAAAGTATTCAAACATATAAAATAATATAAAATAAAATATTTTAGCTAAGTGGTGGTGGTACATGCCTTTAAGAACAGCATTCCAGAGGCAGAGGTAGGCAGATATCTGAGTTCAGGCCAGCCTGGTCTACAGAGCGAGTTCCAGGACAGTTAGAGCTATATGCAGAAACCCTATCTCAAAAAACAAAAATTAATTAATTAATTAAAATTTAAAAAATAAAGTAAATAAAAGTCCAAGGCCAGACTGGATTACACAGCAAGACATTATTTTCTTTTTTTTCTTTTTTTTTTTTTTTAAACTTTATTTTATTTATTTATTTGTCTTGGTGTTTTGCCTGGAACTGGAACTACAGACAGTTGTTAGCTGCCATGTGGGTGCTGGGAATTGAACCCGGGTCCTCTGGAAGAGCAGACGGTGCTCTTAACCACTGAGCCATCTCTCCAGCCCCACAAGACATTATTTTCAAAGAAAAAAAAAAAAACAAAAAAACAAAGAGGGCCTGGAGGGATGGTTCAGTGGTTACGAGCACTTATTGCTCTTGCAGAGACCCAGGTTCAATTCCCAGTATCATTTAGTGGATCACAGTCATCAATAACTCTAGTTCCAGGAGGTCTGACACTCTCTTCTGACCCCCTGGGGCAATAGGTACCAAAGTGTTTCACAAATGTACATTTTGAAAAACATCCACACACATAAAATAAATATATCTTAAAAAATTGTTTTCACTTTAAAGTTAGAATTAGAGGCTAGGCTAGGGGAGTCAGGGGTAAAATTACCTCAATAGTAGAGCACATGCTTAGCATGAATGGCATCCTGGGTTTGGACCCTAGTCCCTGACCCCTGACCCCCACACATACACACAAAATTAACTTGGAATAGGCCTGAACATTATAACAAGGTCATGTCTCAACTTAGAAGAATGTCTTTTTTATGTATTTGTTTGGTTTGGTTTTGAGATAGAGTTTCTCTGTGTAGCCCTGGCTGTCCTGGAACTCACTCTGTAGAGCAGGCTGGCCTTGATCTCAGAGATCCATCAGCCTCTACTTCCAGAGTGCTGAGATTAAAGGCGTGTACCACCACAACTGGCTTCCAGAAGAATGCCTCTGATATCAGATTCAGCAATTCTAAAGCCCTACAGTTGACAGTCAACAGACATCTCTGTAGTGTAGTGGCACACCTCTGTAATCCTGAGGATGGAGGGATGGAGGGCCTAAACTCCCAGGCCAGCCTGGGAAGCTATATAGCAAAATTAAGGCTGGATTAGGCTACTGACCCAAAACCATTTAAAAATTAAAAACTAAAAAAAAAAAACAAAAAACGGCAGTATGGAAGGAGGTGCTTGGTGTGAGAGGCTGCCAGGGATGTAGCTTAGTAACATAGTGCCTAGCATGAACAAGCCATGAGTTCAGTCCCCAGCTCTAATCACAGAAAAGAAAGTCTCAATTTCTATCACATTAGATTTCAGCATGAACACTCCTCAGTTGCAAACTGAATGGCTATCCTGATGCCACTTCTCATTTTCTCAGTGAGCGGTCCTTGCCTCTGCCTTGCACTTCTAAGGGTGCTTCTATGAATGGGTGTGATTCTCAGTGGATTCTCTCCAGAGCTCTTCAGTGTACAAAACACCCTTTTCGTGTTTCTGTGTATTATCTCTTAGTAAATGTTATATGAAATTCAATGATCCAGTTAGCAAAGAGAAGATCATCCACAGTCATTATTCCTAACACTCAGCCCCTTGATAAAAACCTCCACAAGGTTGCAGAGCTTACAAACTACAAATTGACGGCGTGGAGACAAATTCACCAGAAGCCTTAACTGCCTTCCCAGCCTCAGCTAGCTTTTCCACTGTCCTGGTGAATGTCAGGTCACCAGGTCATAGGGGACTCTTGATTATGGCTTCCAACCTCAGCAGAGCCAGTGAATGGTCCCTTGACAGGGTAGGGAGGTAGGGAGGTTCTGGCCATGTGAAGGCCCTGCAGCTTTTAAACATGGAATCCTGTACCCACAGTGGATGGTTGAGGGAAAGCAGAATTGCGTTCTTTTGCATGAAAGATTAGTCTAGCATCAAATGAGAAGTCCCACTGCTGCCGGCTGCTGGAGGAAGCAGCCCTGGTTTCTGGGGTTTACATAGTAGTCAAGATGCCAACACAGTCATAGCCCAGACTCTTCCCAAGAGGCAGCTACAACAACCTTCTTGAGGCCTCTGTTTTGTGCAGTGAAGGAACACCTAGACTACGGGGAAAGGAATATGACATGGGGGTGTACCCTGCCACCTCCCACAGTAATGGCCAGTAGGCAGGCAGCAAAGGGCATTTGAGGAGGTGCCAACCTCCTCAACTCTCCTTCCTGAGTGGGAGATGACACCAGACCTTAATCCTTTGTTTAGGCTTTAAAATAAGTAGAATTCCCATTTCCTAGCCTCCAGTGTAGGGTTTGCAGCTAAGTTCTTGAGCAGAGGCAAGAAACAGAAGGCACAGCCCAGCTGTCAGAAGCAGGGCTAGCCCACATCCTCTCGGTTCCCTACAGCTCATTCAGCTGGTGTCTGATCTGGGATTTCCCCTAGAGGCATGTTGGAATAGCCATCTTGTACAATCTTCCTTGGCAGAAGTTAAACATGCCTTTTCATGGAGCTTAAAATGGCCCAGCAAAGAAGAAAGACGTCCAAGCAAAGTTGGCTGGATTAAATCAAGCAAGGCGGTGCAGACAAGGCTCAGGTGTGACAGGATAGAGTGGAGCATGGTTGAAAGGCTCAGCCCCACCCAGTGTCTCTACCTCAGACCAATCTCAGTATTAAGGCCTATACTCCTGGGGTTGGGGGCAGAGCTGGGCTGTTTCTGCTTGTCTTGCAAGAGTTCAGTTTCATCTCCATTATCCATATTAAAAACAAGCCAACAAAACAAAAAAAGCCCTTGGGTATGGTGGTGGGTCTGTAATTCCAATGCTGGCAGAGGATTGGCCAGCCTAGCCTACTTGGGCAGTTCTGTGGTTTTGAAAAACCCTATCACAAAGGGAGAAAAAAAGGGGTGGATCAAACATACACAGCCATACACAAAATATTCTCTCCTAAGCAAGGCTCCTTTGTGTGTTTTCAAGAGAAAAGGCACTAGCTCTTAAAAATGAGAAGATGACCCATTAGTTTGTTACGTCAGGGCTCAGTTTTCTCATATATAAACCAGGTTTCTAACACAAACTTTCACCAGGTGAGATTGAGGCAGAAGGGTTGGAAGTTTAAGACCCTGTCTGTGCTATAAGTTAGCCAGGACTCTATAATAATAGTTACAGGACTTCAGGTTAGCCAGGACTCTATAATAAGACCTTGTCTCAAAAAACAAAAACAGAACTAACTAATAATAATAATTGTCCATTATGATTGTTGTAAGAACCAAACAGTGCACAAATTAGACACAGATCCTTTTAAGTGTGCCATAAAATGACAAAATGAAAGATAAACAATGTACAACACACCATTAACTTCAAGTTTCCTGAGGTAAGGAGTGATAGGAATTGAGAAACTGACATGTTTTATTCCAAATATTTCAGTATATTTTAATCTTTTATTCTGAAAATGAATAATTCAAGTAAATTATTGTTACCTGTAGTATAGGGCTTTTGCTATGGTAGTCAGATAGTGATTTAAAACACATTTTTTTTTTAAATAGCTACGCAGTGGTGGCACATGTCTTTAATCTCAGCACTGGAGAGACAAACATTTGGATCTAAATTCAAGGTCAGCATGGTCTACAGACCAAGTTCCCAGATAGACAGAGCTGTACAGAGATACTGTCTCAAAAATCAAAAATAGGAACTAGAGAGATGGCTCAGCAGTTAAGAGCACTGACTGCTCTTCTAGAAGACCTGAGTTCAATTCCCAGCATCCACATGGCAGCTAACAACTGTCTCTAACCTCACAGACATGCAAGCAAAACACCAATGCACATAATATAATAAAAATATTTTTAAAAAATCAAAAATAAAATTTAAATTAGTTTTATGTGTACGAGTATTGTGCCTGTATCTACATCTATTCACCACATGTGTATATGATGCCCAAGAAGACCATAAGAGGGCATTGGATCCCCTGAACTGTGGTCACTGGTAACAGGCTCATCCTACCATTTCTGATTTTCACATGTATATCAAAGACTCCAATTCTGGTCCTGATGGATGCAAAGCAAACACTTTACTCACCAAACCAACCCTAATGCTGGGATTAAAGAAGTAGGGCACCCTACCTGGATCCCAGGTCTTTTTTAAAATTTATTTTTATTATTTTTAATTATGTGTAGATACATATCTGCATTTGGGTATGCACAGGTGAGTTCAGATGCTCAAGAAAGCCAGAGGTGTCAGGTCCTTCAGAGCTGGTTTTAAGCTGCTGTGGGTGCTGAACGGAACTTGGCCCTCGGCCAGAGCACAGCAGCAGCCATTCTTAACTGCTGAGCCATTTCTCCAGCTCCTCATCCCAGGAATTTAAACCTCGTTAAACGTTTGAAGACCTGTGCAACCTACATTAATAGATTAAGAATGAAAACCATATGAACATCCCAATGTGCTTTTGTGAAAAGCCAGCATCTATTTCTGATAGGTAAATGGCTCTTGGAAACTAGAAATAAAAAGATCAAGAAACTTCCTTCAGTAAAATGATTATGATCCTGCTACTCGGTTTTGAGGCATGAGGCATATTCAATATTGAATCCAAAAAATAAGCAAAGAATATGACAAAGAAGAAGTAACCAAAGAATGTAGGAGAAGACACTCAAGCTTTATTAGTAATCACAGCCATGTGAACACTAAGATGCTTTTTTGGCCCATTAGATCGGCACAGCTACACATAGTAACAAATGGTGGTGACAATGAGAACAGATTCTCTTAGAAGGTATGGTTTAGGGGCAGGGACATAGCTCAATAGTAGACAATTTGCTACCATGCCCAAGTCCCTGGGTTGGATCTTCAGCTATAAGAAAAAGTATTATAAGGATATCAACTGTGTTAACCATTTTTTTCCTCAGGACTGTGCCTATTGGTATTTAAAATGCATGTGTGTTTCTCAACTTAGTGATTCCATTACTAGATTTTTCCTATTTTTTTCTTAAGACAATGTCTCACTATGTAGTTAGTCATGGCTGACTTGGAACTCACTATATAGATCAAGCTGAACTCTAACTCACAGAGATTTGCCTGCCTCTGCCTCCTGAGTATAGGTATGTGCCTCCTCCATGCCTAACTAAGTTTTTTTTTTAATTTCATGTATGTAAGTATTTACTTGCATGTGCACCACGTGTGTTCCTGATTCCCATAGAGAAGGGCATCAGGTCCCTGGAACTGGAGTTACAGGAAGTTGTGAGCCACAGTATGGGTGCTGGGAACTAAACCCAAGTCTTTTAAACAATAGCTCACTAGCTTAGCCATCTCTCCAGTCCCACATATAAATACTTTTAGGAAGCATTCATTTGTGTGACTCATGATTTTTTGAATCATACATGGTTTCTCATTGCAGCATTGTTTGGAACAGCAAAGACAACTTGACAGGAATTAGTGTTATCTCCCGTGCCTTTTCTCTACCAAGAACATGAGTACTAGAGGAGATCTTGGAACAATAAACCTCATCATTTTATAATTCCTTAGGCAGCACCTCCTAGAAGATGATCCATTTTGGGTCAGAAATTACCTCCCTGCTACTGTCTAGGAAAGCAGTTTGAGCAGACCTGCTGGGTTCTAAAGGTTTAAAAAGGTTTCCAGAGCACCAAGTGAGTTCCCAGGAGTGCCAAAGATGGAGGGGATACTAGAAGCTGCCTTGATAGAGTTTCCTGGAAAGTCTGCCACTTGACAGACAGCTCCATCTATAATCTAGGAAAAAGGGGATGTGAGAAGGAGCAAATCAGAGATCCAAGCCACCCAAGAGCTAAGAAATCAGTATTTTCTCTAGCAGGGGCAGCTGTGCAGGGTTTTCAACAGCATATGCCACCAAAAGTTGCTGGCCTGTGAAAGGCAGTCTTAGAACTCTCCTGTGAGAGTCAGGATCTGGCTATTTTTGGCAAAGATCAGGTTCCCTGCCAACCTAGGAGAACATCAGCCCGGATGTGGCTTCCTTTATGACTTCGAGAAGAGCTTTAGGAGGAGACAGCTGGGTTTTCTGTGGACACTGGAGCTGAAGAAATATGGCAAAATCCCAAAGGACGTGTGAAAGACAGTGGATCAGATGCTGCCACTCCTATGCCTGCTGGTCAGCCAGCAAAGGTGTGCCATTTGTTGTCAATGTTCAGCTTTTGAACAGCTGTGGTTGCCAATTGTGTATAAAGAGCAACCTTGAGTAATGCAAGCCACTTAGAGAAGGCAAGTCCTTAGCTTGTTATCTGCATCCATGCCCTTAGTATGGTCTCTGTGGCCAACATTTATGCAGTGAGTGCCATTTACCAACCTGGTCCCACAAGAGGACCCCTAGTCCTTGAAGCAGAATGTAGGAGTCTTTCCCCTGCAGAGATGCCTGGCATAAGCAGAGATCGGTAATATTTGGGTTAATGGTGCCTGTATCATTTTCCTTAGATATGAGCAGTTTATGGTGGCCCAGAATTGATCTCCCATGGGTCATAAAGTCCTACACACAAAGCTTTACTCTCTGGCCTGCTCTGAAGTGGGTGTGTTTTATTACCTGCTTCTCTTTTAACCTTTTGATTCTTGATGGTTTGCTTACTCCATCAACACTGATCTCTACAAAAATCTTTTGTTGACCTTTTTATTGATTGGATTAGAGGCTACAATCACTTCAGAATGATTTTTAAAACATCAGGAAAGGTTCCATTTATCAAAGTCCAGCCAGTACACCCAACTATTTATAAATTCAGCAAGCTTAGAAACCACAGCAAAGCAGTCTTAACTACAGAGATCTCCACTCCTGAACAACACACACACACACACATTTTCCATGCCACCCACATCTAAATTAACAAAGGTTCTTTTCTCTGAGCAAAGGGAAAAAATAGAGACAGAAGATAATGGAATCAGAGATACAGAAGCTCAGTTACATTGGGACAATGAGGCTGTCGCTTGTCACCTGGAGAGAAAGCTCTGACACTACTTCCAGAATCTCCCTTCCCTAGGGCTCAACTAGGGGACAGTCACACAGTATAGAGACAAAAGCTGAACTTGAGACTGTCAAATACCACAATGACGACTATTCATGGGCAGGAAAGAGTCACCTGCATGAGTCAAACCCTGGACCAGTTGAGGGTTTGGAAACAGTAAATCTGAAAAAAAAAAAAAAAATGTGCCATTGTCCAAGTGCCATTCAGCTCTGGGCCACTGTGTTTTCTCTGGAGCTAAAGGTCACTGTAGGTTCCTTCTGTTTATGGGTTCCAAACATAAATGGATTATTTTATCAGCTGTCAAGCAATGTCTTATCTACTCACACACAATTCAAAAAGGGCTTCCCCTCCCTGTTTTGTTTGGAATGCTTTAAGTTTTTAAGAAAATTGGTGCCTTTTTCCTTTTTCTTCTCTTTTTGGCTTCTTTTCAATGTCAACCTTTGGGTTGTGGGGGCAGAAAGGGGACTATATTTAAACTCACTAGACATTCATTACCATCTGACAGTAACCGTAGGGGAACCCTGCCCAATCCTGGCGGCTGGGCTTGGCTATTCAGAATCCCCTGGGCAGGATAAAAATACAGATTCCAGAGCCTGATGCTGTGGTGCTCACCTATAGTCCCAGCTATTCAAAAAGCTGAAGCAGAAAAATGGCTTCTTGAAACCATAAGATCCGAACCAGCAGGGATGACAAAGCAAGCCTCCATTTAAAGCGGGGAGGCAAGGTAGTTCCATAGTCCAGTGGACAAAGGTGCTCACCTGATGACTAAATTCCCCAGGACACACATGGTAGAGAGAGGACCAAATCCCACTGGTTGTCCTCCGACTTCCATTCATGTGCGGTGGCACCTGCACACTCCCACAATGAATACTTTCTTATATTTTAAATTAAAAAAAAAAAACGTTATTTATGGGGGCTGGAGAGATGGCTCAGCGGTTAAGAGCACCGCCTGCTCTTCCAGAGGACCCGGGTTCAATTCCCAGCACCCACATGGCAGCTAACAACTGTCTGTAGTTCCAGTTCCAGGCAAACACCAACGCAAATAAATAAATAAATAAATAAATAAGAAACATTATTTATTTATTTGCCTTGGTGTTTACCTGGAACTGGGAACTGGAACTACAGACAGTTGTTAGCTGCCATGTGAGTGCTGGGAATCGAACTCAGGTCCTCCAGAAGAACAGTCAGTGCTCTTAACCGCTGAGCCATCTCTCCAGCCCCCCTCCTTTTTTTAAAACTTTATTTATTTATTTTATTTGCCTTGGTGTTTACCTGGAACTGATAACTGGAACTACAGACAGTTGTGAGCTGCCATGTGGGTGCTGGGAATTGAACCCGGGTCCTCTGGAAGAGCAGTCGGTGCTCTTAACCACTGAGCCATCTCTCCAGCCCACTTTCATATATTTTAAAATTTTACACACACACACCACACACACACACACAAACACACACACACACAAACACACACACACACACACAACTTTCTTTAGTAATCACAAATCTTGATTCATCCAACACCAGCTGCCTCTACCATGCCATCCAAGTTTGACCCCAATGAGATCAAAGTCATGTACCTGAAGTACACAGGAGATGTACAGGAGTCCACATCCACTTTGGCCCCTAGATTGGTCCCCCTGAGTCTGTCTCCAAAAAAAAAAAAAAAAATTGTGATGACATTGCCAAGGCAACAAGTGACTGGACCTGTCTAAGGATTACAGTGAAAGCGGCCTTTCAGGACAGACCCAGATCAAGGTGGTACCCCTCTGCCCTGATCATCAGAACCCCCAAGGAACCACCACGAGAGAAAGCAGCAGAAAAACATAAAACATAGTACAAATAACACTTTTGATGAGATTGCCAACTCTGACCAACAGATTCTTCACCAGGTTTGTTTTGTTGGTTTGTTGATTTTATTTTTATTTTTTTTTTTTTAAACTTTATTTTATTTATGTATTTGCCTTGGTGTTTTGCGTGGAACTGGAACTACAGACAGTTGTTAGCTGCCATGTGGGTGCTGGGAATCGAACTCGGGTCTTCTGGAAGAGCAGACGGTGCTCTTAACCGCTGAGCCATCTCTCCAGCCCCCTGTTGATTTTATTTAAGACAGGTTTTCTCTATGTAGCGATGGCTATCCTGAAGCTTGACAGGCAGACCAGGCTGACTTTGAACTCACAGAGATCTTCCTGCTTCTGCCTCTTGAGTGGTGGGATTAAAGTATGCAACACCACACCTATAACACCAGTCCTTAGCTAGAGAACTTTCTGGAATTATTTAGGAAATCTTGGGTATTTCACAGTCTGTAGACAGCTATGTGAATGGCACCACCCCAATGACATCATAGATGACATCAGTAGCTCAGCTATGTAAGAAATAGCAAGAGAAAATAATTTCAATAAAAGATCCTCTCACCCCCAACTTCTATATTTATGTGTGTGTGTGTGTGTGTGTGTGTGTGTGTGTGTGTGTGTGTTTAGAGAGATAGAAAAAAAGAGAGACAGATAGAGACATAGAGAGGCTGAGATTACACATTTCTCATTTTCAGGCACAAGAAAATCTGTCCATTCATTCATTTTTTGAGGTAGACCTCACACTGTAGCCCAGGCTAGCCTGAAAATTCTAATTCCAAGGCTGGAGAGATGGCTCCAAGCGCAGGCTGTTCCTACAGAGGACCCAAGCTTATTTCCAGCACCCAACTGCTAGTGGCTCACAACTATCTGTAACCCAGTTCCAGGGAGTCCAGTGTCCTCTTCTGGTCTCTTCAGGTACCAGGCATGCAGTACACAGAAATACATGCAGGCAAAAACACCCATATACAAAAACAAAGAACAATGCAAATCTCCTGCCTCAGTCTTCCAAGTGCTGGAATTATAGGTGTGTGATATCATGCCTGACTAGAAAGCTACTTTAAAAAAATCCCATTACTTCCTCATTTGGGGAGGGGCATGCAGAGACAAGAGGACAATTGGCAGGAGTCTTTGGAATTGAACTCAAGTTGATCGGTTTAGCAGCAAGTGCCTTCAGCCAGTGAGCCATCTCACTAGCCTTTGAAGCTTGTAATGTTTTTCTTAAAAAAAAAAAAATTATTTATTGGGGCTGGAGAGATAGCTCAGCAGTTAAGAGCACCAACTGTTCTTCCAGGGGACCTGAGTTTGATTCCCAGCACACAGGTATAGTGAAGGCAGAATGTTGTATACATAGTAAATAAAATCTTAAAAAAATTTAAATTCTCATAACTGAGGATGGGGATGTAGGCCAGTTGGTAGAGTGCTCTGGGGTCAGCCCCTCCCCACAATGGAAGCCAGGCATGGGGGCACACCCTGGTAATCCAAGTTCCTGAGAGCAGAGTTAGGAGGTTCACTACAAGTCTGAGGGCAGCCTGAGCTACAGAGTGTTCATTTCAGAACAAGCCTACGGATAAACAAGTAAGTGAATTCTCCTAATAACTGGAAGAACAGTTGTAAAGGTATGCAGTCCAGCTTCAGAGCCAGGAGCCAATATCTGCTTTTAGCAAATCCAGTAAGGCAGTTAAATCAAGATGTAAGATAGGGAAGTAAAATAGGGGTTTGACACGAGAGGTTGTTTTTGTTTTTGTTTTTGTGACAGGGTTTCTCTGTAGCCCTAGCTGTCCTAGAACTAACTCTATAGACCAGGCTGGTCTCAAACTCACAGAGATTTGCCTGCCTCTGCCTCCTGGGTACTGGATTAAAGGCATGCACTACCACTGTCCCAAGTATTTTTTTTAAAGATTTATTTATTTATTGTGTATACAGTGTACAGAAGAGAGTACCAGATGTTGTTATAGATGGTTGTGAGCCACCATGTGGTTGCTGGGAATTGAACTCAGGACCTCTGGAAGAATAGTCAGTGCTCTTAACTTCTGAGCCATCTCTCCAGCCCCTCAAAGTATTTTTTAAAAAATAGCTTGTCAAACAACTAAATGGATATAAAATTCTCAACAGAATATAAAATTCTCCTTGACTAGAGATACAAATAATGAGGCCACCCTATCTCAGAGGAAGAGCACAGGGTCTCCTCCAACGAGCTTTAGTCCAGAGAGGAAGAAGCCCTGTCATTTCTACAATTCAGTTTCTGAAACTTCTTGGTTTCATAATGTACTAGGGTAGGAGTCAGGCCAGTCTGTGAACCAGGGAAACATGAAACTACAGATTCTGATTATTTTTCCCATAAACTGTGCCCAAGGATTTCTCTAGATGGTGATTTAGGGGACAGAGAAGCTGACAGTCAGTCTAGGGCCAGAACAGCAAACCAAGGGTCAGAATCATCTTCAGAGCAAGAGGATGGCTCAGTCACCGCCATTTTAGTGACTACACATATTTAGTGTGAATTGGGTTTACAGAGGTTCTTGGTCCTTGGCTTTTCTGAAGGTACCGACAAGGTGCAGCAACACTCCTGTGTCCCCCACAGTGACAGACAGTGGTAAGGCACCAATCTTCAAAGGCTGTGAAGCGTTGTAGAACACCTCTGCCCTCCTTAAACTCAATGACCAGCCGGTCAAAGGTCTTCAAATAAAGATTAACTTTTGGAGATAGGCATGGAGGGATATGCCTGTAATCCCAGCACTTGGAAAGTAGAGTCAGGAGGATCAGCCCTAGCTACATAATAAGTTCAAGGACAGGCTGGGTACATGAAATTCTGCCTCAAAAACAAACAAATAAATAAATAAAAATTGGGGGACTTTCAGCTATTTTTAGAATCTATAATACTAGTATATTTTATTTGCTATGCACCCGCTCCTTTTCTCTCTCTGCTCCTCCTCCTCCCTCCCTCCTTCCCTCCCTCCCTCCTTCTTTTCATGAATAATCTCCATCCACCCAGACCACTTAAGCAAAATATATAAATTACTTCTTAACAAATCTAAATTACCTATCTTAACAAAACCAAATGCTAAAAATGTCTACAGGGTAACAGTAATTTTTTAAAAAGAGAAGAAGCCAGGGATTTAAGACATGAGTGTCTGGGGTGAACTCCCTGGCAGAATGTCGGCCTCACATTCCTGAAGCCCCCAGTTTGGTTTCTGAAGGAGGTGTTGAGGATTAGATCTGTTCTGGGAATGGTGGCAATACTCAGGTCACAAATTCAAGGCTAGCTTTGACTAAATATTAAGACCCTGTCTCAAAGATAAAAACAACAGAGTGCAGGCCTGTAATTCCAGCACATGGGAGACAAAAGGGGATCAGAGAGGTACATGGTAAGTTTATGATAAAGTTAGGCTACATAAGACACCATCTCAAAACAAAATAATTATAGTAAATTAAAAGACTTAGATATAGGGGCTGGAGAGATGGCTCAGCGGTTAAGAGCACCGTCTGCTCTTCCAGAGGATTCGGGTTAGATTCCCAGCACCCACATGGCAGCTAACAACTGTCTGTAGTTCCAGTTGCAGGCAAACACCAAGGCAAATAAATAAATAAATAAATAAATAAATAAATAAATAAAATAAAGTTAAAAAAAAAAAAAAACCTAGATGTATCTGAGAAGAGCGAATCACAACCGAGGAATCAACACCATTAAATTAGTCCGGAAAAATCTACGGCATTTTCTTGATTAGTGGTTGATGTGGGAGGGCCTAGCTCATTGTGGGTGGTACCACCCCTGGGTAGGTGGTCCTCTGACTTAGTTGAATAAGCCATGAACAAGCTAATAACCATCACTCTCCCATGGCCTTTGTCCTGACTCCAGGTTCTTGCCTTGAGTGCCTGCCCTGATTTTCCTCAATCATGAGCTATGACATGGAAGTGTAATGTTTTTCCTCCCCAAGTTGTTTTGGTCATGGTCACAGCAACAGATTACACATAAATATGCATGAGGTTCAGTCACCAGAACACTGAGGAAGTCTGGCTACCTGAGACACTGTTACTCTAACATAATTATTATGTTCCTGTAACATGATTGTTACATTCCAAGGTCTGAGACCTAGTCGAAGGGCTGGAGAAAAAGCTTATTAGCCAGCTCAGAGGCCCACTGGGGGAGAAAGGCATTTTTGTCTTCTGTGAAAAAAAAAACAAAAACCTTTTAACACAAGGAATGTAACACGAAATTCCTACAGTGATTAAGCAGCCGAGTAACACTGGTGGACACCGACATCTAAGTAGCAATTAGTATATGCCAGGCTGAACACACATTAACTCATTTCCTTTTCACATATTTGTGAAGTAAACTATTATAAACCCTATTTTTTAGGGAAGGAAAGTGAGGCTACTGGAGTTATTGTGGTCAGGCTGCTAAACTAAGCAGAGGTAGGATGCCCCTCCCCAACGAGTTCTGCTCTGACCACTGCTCCCCACACCCTCAGTGCTTGTAGATAAAGGGCTCAGGGGGAAAGGGTTAGAGCAACTGGCAAAACCCCATCTAGCCTCAGGTAGACTAGAGAAGAAAAGGCAGAAGTACATATGTTCAGGAAAAAAACCTCCAAATTAAAAAAAAAAAAAAAAAAAAAAAAAAAAAAGGCCATTTCTTTTAACCCTCTGCAGTCCAAACAAAGCAGGTCATCAGACTCTTCTGAGCTTGGAGTAAGGTCACAGCTACCTCCTGCCTGACCAGGGTGGGGGTTGTGGGTCTAGAGACCAGGGGGAATTCCCTCAGTGAACAACAGCTCCTTCAGGCCCGATGATATGAATAATGAATTTGTTTTGGCATGGCTGCCCACAAAGATTACCAACAAGTCCAACATTCAGAAAGCATGGCTGTAGACCTTGTACTTGTTCTTCTAAGACAAAGGAGACAGGCATGGGAGATCCTAGGGGACCTTGGGGAACCCCTCATGAAGTCTGCTGGGGCTACCTGTGTTCAAAGGGAGCAGTGGATGTGGCTTAGCCCGTGTGTCTAGTTGCCTCAGTGAGACCTAAGCGTGTCTGCAGGACTCATTAGAGTTGTGACACGCTGTGGCTTTCACTGCTGTTAGTGGGAGCAGGCTCCAGACTGTTCAAGATGCTTTAAAGTAAGACAAAAAGGCACAATTATGCAGCCAAGCGAAGACAAGGCAGCTGCATACAAAGCAGGGCTTTCTCCATAATAGGATCAGAACCCAGCTAGACCTTGTGGAAGCCTCCTTGATGGACTGCAGCCGAGAGGCATCTGTAATTGGATGCTTCATTGCTCCAGCTCTTAGATTATTCAAAGTGCAGGATTCCCAGAAAGAAGCCTCGGGTTTCAATTAAGAATATGACCGGGCAACATGATGAGCATAATACTATTTTTCACCCTTGCAGTTTATTTCAACAATGCTCACCGCCACACTAGTGGAGATAGTGACAGGTTAACCAGCCTGCAGTGAGTGTCTACTATGTACCAGGTACTGTCCACAGTGCTTTATTAATACATATTGATTTGTATAATCTTTACCCAACTTAATTAGACATAGATTTTGTATTAGCATGGTTCCTATGGTTTACACATACAGACACTAAGACACAAAAAGGCCAAGAAACATACTCAAGGTCACATAATTATGTGAATGAGCCATGACTTGCATCTAAGTAATATAGACGCAGACCTCATTATTATACTAATGACTATTTGTATTTACACAAGTCTGACTGTAAGTCACACACTGTGTGCCACTTGCTTTTTGTACATTATTTCTTTAAACTATGTGTGTACACATGTGAGTGCATGAGCGCTCATGTGAGTGCATGCGTGTATGTGTGTGTGCATGGTATTGGGAATCAAATTAGCCTCATACACCCACCACTTGAGCTATATCCTCAGGTCTTATTTAATCTTTACAATAAAAATTGAGGTAAAATCATCCCTATTGTTCAGAAAAGAAATTATTTCTAAAGAGAGGTGAAATAATCTAGTTGATGGAGCAATTTTACAAATAGCTACAGAAGCATGGCTGTAAACCTTGGACATTAGTTACACTAGGAATAACATTTTGGCTCACAGTCTCAGGAGCCAGGCACTGTGAAGCATCTTAGTCCAAGGCAACATGGGTTTATACAGCTGTTCACAGAACAAGTGATGGGAAACTAGGGACCCAATTATAATCTTCAATGACCAATCCCAGTGACCTGCTTCCTTCAGCCAGGACTCACCTCTTTTGTTGTTTGTTTTTTGGAAATTTGGTTTTTTGAGACAGGGTTTCTCTGTGTAGCCCTGCCTGTCCTGAAATTCACAGATTGGCCTGCCTCTGCTTCCCAAATGCTCAGATTAAAGGAGTGCACCACTACGGCCAGTCAAGACTTACCTCTTAAAGGTTCTACAGCATCTCAAACAGTGCTACCAGCTGGAAAACAAAAGTTCAAAGCATGAACTTGTAGGGAACATTTTAGGTCTACATCATAATTCAAGTTTCTCTGATTCAAAGGCAGGCTCAACCTTACAAGGTTCAGAGTTCCAGATCATGTAACTTACTGAATTTTATAAAATTTATGATTAAAAAATTATCTAGTTCAGTAACATTGTTTTAGACCTACAGTCCAAAGAAATTAATAGCAGTGATGGCTAAAGATGTAGCTCAGCTGGTAGAGCATTTACCTAGCCCACATGAAGTCCTAGGTTGGATCCTTAGTAATGCACAAATGATAGTAATAGCAGGTAAATGATGGTATTACCAGGACTCGTGAGGTACAAGCAGAAGGCCATCCTTGGCTATGTAACAAGTTTAAGGCCAACTAAACTACATGAGGAACTACTATTACACACACACACACACACACACACACGCTCTGGGTAGTCATTTTAAGAATGAATAAGTCACCTGATTCCTCTCCAACTGGCAAGGCCACTAGCACCATCTTAAAGAATTATAAACCAGAGAGAGTAATAATTATCGTAAGTGGGGAAAAAAAAGAAAGGAAAAGTATATTGCATGACATATACTTTGAATGATATTGTAGTGAACAGTCCCTAACTTATAGATTAACAGCTTCACACTTTTGTTTGCAAGTCTGTTCTTTATGACTAGAAATAATAATGTAGGGGCTAGAGAGATGGTTCAGCGGTTAAGAGCACCATCTGCTCTTCCAGAGGACCTGGGTTCGATTCCCAGCACCCACATGGCAGCTAACAACTGTCTGTAGTTCCAGTTCCAGGCAAACACCAAGGCAAATAAATAAATAAAGTTTAAAAATAATAATAATAATAATAATAATAATAATAATAATAATGTAAGGGCCAGACAGTGGTTGTGCATGCCTTTAATCCAGCTCTAGAGAGGTAGAGAGGCAAGCAAATCTCTATGAATTCAAGGTCAACTTAGCCTACAGAGTGAGTTCCAGGACAGCCAAACCCTGTCTCATAAAAAAAAAAAAAAAAAAAAAAAGAAAGAAAAAAAAGAATGATGTAAGCAATAAAAAACATTGCCCGGGATGACTCCAAAATCTACAGTATGCATAGTAATGCACACCTTTAGTCATGGCACTTCAGAGGCTTCTTCAGGTGGATCTCTGTTAGTTCAAGGCCAGCCAGAGATAAACAGTAAAATCCTGCATTAACAACAACAACTAAAATAATCAAAGTACCAGACAAGGACCCCAACACTTGCATTGCATGTCTATAGTTCCACCACTCCAAATTTGTGAGGTTCCCAAGGAAATCAACATCTCAGCAAGCTGGACACTGGGCACTTAGGCACTCCACTCTTACAAACAAGCAATATACCAATAGACCAATGTCAAGCCAAACAAAACAGATTTGCCTGGTTTTAAATTCTAGAATCCTTTTCACTACTAGAGATTTAGTGATTTTGTATTTAGAGCCATGAGTCTTGACATAATGGCTTGTCAGATTCCTTTAAGCAAAACCAAAACTTAGATCAGGGCTGGAGAGATGGCTCAGAAGTTAAGAACACTGGCTCCTCTTCCAGGGGACCAGGATTCAATTCTCAGCAACCACATAGAAGCTCAAAACCATCTCTAGTTCCAGCAACCTCTTCTGACCTCCCAGGCACACAGAGATATGGCACACAGACATGTGTGCAGGCAAAACAACCAAGTACATAAAAAATATAATTTATTGCTGGATGGTGGTGACGCACACCTTTAATCCCAGTACTTGGGAGAGATAGAGACAGGTGGATCTCTGAGTTCGAGGTCAGCCTTGATACAGGAGTTCCAGGACAGACAAGGATACACAAAGAAACTCTATCTCAAAACAAACAAAAAACCCAACAACAACTATATATATATATATATATATATATATATATCAAATAAAATAAATATAAATTATTATATATCAAATAAAATAAATATGTGCACACACATACAGCTTTCAGAATACTCTATTGAAACTTATAATTGTCCTAGTAAATTACTGAATGAGGCTGCAGTAAATCAAGACTGGCACAGCAGCCCTGGCCTTGAATCCCAGCTTAGGAAGCTGAGGATGTCTTGAGCCGAATAGTTTGAGAACATCTTTATAACAAAGTGACAACATAGTGAAACATTGTTTCAAGACAACATAGTGAAATGTTGTTTCAAAAGAGAAGAAAGAGGATGAGAATGGGTTAGGGTGGGGTAGACGAGCTGAAAGGAAAAAGAAAACACTTTAGCCATTTACTTCTAACAGTTTTTCACATTTGTGCGGCTCATCTCTTACATATACATGCAAGCAGCCAGGGAGCCCATCACATTGCAGGATCTTGTAATTACAGCGCTTGAGGTCAGGAAAGAGAATCAGGAATTCAAGGACACCTCCAGATGCAAATGTATTAGGATCACCAAGTAAACGGTTCAGCAACTGTATTAAAGGCAGAAACAATTATATAAATAAATTAGAAACTTGGGGGCTGTAAAGCCTGGGAAGAGTAAAATAAGAAAAACCCACCATAAACCAGGCATGGTAGTACACATCTTTAATCCTAGCATCCAGAAGACAGAGGCAGGTAAAACTTTGTGTGTTCAAGACCAGACAGGACTACATAGTATGCTCCAGACCAGCCTAGATTACACAGTGAGACCTTGCCAAAAGAAAGAGTCAATTAAAGGAAGGAGGAAGGGAAGGATGGATGGATGAATGGAGGGAGGGAGAAAGGGAGGGAGGGAGAAAATTCTACCACAGCTCTTGAGTAGAACAAAAAAGGAAGAAGAGAAGTAGATGAAGAAAAGATAACAAGGATAAAGAGGGAAGCCAGGTGATGTCACATGGCTGTGATCCCAGAGTCTATCTATATAGTCTGGGGCTAGCCTGAGCTATAGGAGCAGGAGGAAGGGAGAGAGGAAAAAATGGGGAAGAGAAAAAATTTTAAAAATCTTTTAATTCTTAGAGATAATAGCCTGCTTAGATATTCCAAATCCCACAAAAGTCATTTGAAGGACTAGAGAGATGGCTCAGTAATGAAGAGCACTGGGCTTCAATTGCCAGCACCCACATGGCAGCTCACAACCATCTGTAACTCCAGTCTCAGGAAATCCTTCCCAAACAGCCACCGTTGGAGACCAAGTTTTCTTTTTTTAATATTTATTTATTTATTATGTATACAGTATACAAAAGAGGGTACCAGATGTCATCATAGATGGTTGTGAGCCACCATGTGGGTGCTGGGAATTGAACTCAGGACCTTTGGAAGAATAGTCAGTGCTCTTAACCTCTGAGCCATCTCTCCAGCCCGAGACCAAGTTTTCAAATGCCTGAGTCCTATACAAGACAGCTCCTTTAAACCACCACACCATCCATAACACATAAAAATAAAAATAAACAAACAGGTCTGAGTAGATGGCCTAGCAGTTAAGAGCACTGGCTATTCTCTCTCTCTTACAGAGGATCAAGGTTTACTTTCCAGAACCCAAAGGGCAGCTCACAACTATTTGTAGCTCCAGGGAATTCAACACCTTCATGCTTCCTTGAACACCAGGCTCTCACCAGTCATACAAACAGACAAAATACATGATGAGATACAGTGGCTCATGCCTGCCACCCCAGCACCAGAAGAGGCAGAAGCAGGAGAATCTTGAGTTCAAATCTAACCTGGGCTACATAGTGAGATCTTACGTCAAAATATATACACCCACCCAAAAAAAAATCATTTTTCTACTTGTTCAACGATAACAAAAACTCATTTTGTCATTATTGTCTAAGAAATATCACAATGAAAAGAACTGACAAATGTACAGAGGGTGGGGAGGGTGACAGATCACTTCAAAACAGTTATGTAGGGGCTGGAGAGATGGCTCAGCGGTTGAGAGTGCTGACTGTTCTTCCGGAGGACCTGGGTTCATTTCCCAGCAACCACATGGCAGCTCACAACTGTTTGTAGTTCCAGTTCCCAGTTCCAGGCAAACACCAAGGCAAATAAATAAAGTTTAAAAAAAAAAAAGAAAGAAAACTTAAAAAAAAAAAGTTATATAGCTGCTCTGATGTGTGCAAAGTTCAGGAAAGGATGGCAGAGCTCACACCGGGCTGTTTTCCAAAAGCCACTCACAGTTTCTCTCCCCTGACCTCCTTCCTGGTGAGGCTAAAGAGCTAAAATTCCTGACCAGCCTCCTTTGCTGCTAAAGATCGCCATGTGACCCAGCTTGGCCCCAAAGTGTATCAATAGGAGCTGGTAGGTAAGACTTCCATGAACACTATCACTATCTTTTAAAATTAATTTTAAGATGGAGTCTTATTCTGTAGCTGAGGCAAGTCTAGAACTCACAGAGACCAATGCTGACTGCTAGGATTATGAACACAAACCATACTTAGCTCCATTCTTACAGGGACAACCAGCCAGCATCTTTTATTCCCTTTTTCTCCCTAAACCCCAAACACACACAAGGTAATACAGAATAAACACATTTCAAACTGTATGAGACAAACACCTTCTCAGTGTAAGACAATGGAAAGATCTGAATCAAAAGGCCCCATCTGAGTCACTGTAACCAGCAAGTTACATCCTTGTAATAGGAGGAAACGAAATCCCTAGTCCATTTAGTCACTGGAGTGAACCCAGCAGCTGCTGTTAACAAATCGTAACATACCGTGCCTTAAAAATAGCACCAAATTGGGCTGGAGAGATGGCTCAGCAGTTAAGAGCACTGACTGCTCTTCCCGAGGACCCCGATTCAATTCCTAGCACCCACATATCAGCTAACATGTCTCTAACTTCAAGATCTTGCACCCTCACACACATGCAAGCAAAACACCAATGCACATAATATAATAAAAATATTTTTTAAAAAATAGCACCAAATTATTGTCCTAGAGTTCTGCACCTTGGAAACCTGAAGAGGTTCTCACTTTGTAGTTCAGGCTAGCCTAGGACTTACTGGCTAACATCAAAGTGCCAGCAGAGACAAGTTCCTTTCTGGAGAATGAAGAAATCACCATTTCCTTGCATTCTGTGGCTTCTAGAGGCCACTTACATTTCTTATCTAGTCTCTTCTTTCTTCATATTCAAAATCATCAGAAAGGAGTCACATCACCCTGACCTCTTCAGCCCGCTTCTCCCAAGTTTAGTTTACGATCTTTGTGACTCAGGTTGGAGAGATGATGTCTCTTACAGATGCTTCAGTTCCCAGCACCCAGAAAGCTCTGAACCTTCTGTGTGTATGTATGTGTGTGTGTGTGTATATATATATATATATATATATATATAATATATGTGTGTGTACATATAAATATATACATACATACATACATGCAAAGCACCCATATACACAAAATGAAGATCCTTGTGAGTATACTGGACCCATCCAGATCCTCCAGGATAACACACACACACACACCCCAAAGTCCCTATTTTACTCTTAAGTGCAAAGTCTCTTTGTTATATACAAAGGTCCAGGGATTAAAATGTTGGCCTCTTTGGGGACCACAATTTTGCCTGTCATGACCATTGTGGAAGTGTGGGGCAGCATAGTATAAGTACTGTGGAAGGGAGCTTTCAGTTACTTGAAGCCAATGCATTTTATGTGTATGGGTGCATATATGTCTTCTGTGCACCGTATGCATGCCTGGTACCCGTGAAGGCCAGAAGAGGACATTGGATCCCTTGGAAGTAGAGTTACAGATGACTGGGAGCCACCATGCAAGTGCTGGGACTTGAACCTGGGACCTCCCAAGAGCAGCTGGTGCTCTTACCTGATGAACAGTCTCTCCAGCCCCTTAAATGCACTCTTAACTAACAGCCAAGTCCTAGTGCTACACAGAGGAGACAAAGACTTCACAGAGCAGGGAGCCTCCTAGCTCGAATGATGGATGAGAATCTGCCCTATAGAAAAGGTGGAGGCACTCAAGACAAAGACAGAGAGAAGAGTGTGTTCAGTGTTAGGAGGCTATGCAGAGTTCAGTACTGCTGGGGCAGAAAGTGTGTATGTATGGAAGGAAAGGCATTTCCAAGATAGCCTTGTTAAAAAAAAAAAAAAAACAAAACAAAACAAAACTCAGATCTCAGAGAATAGAGAGCCACTGCAGATTGTGAATAAAGCTACAAATTTTGACTTGGGAGCATAGGGCAACCATTTATCCTTAATAAATGAGATTTCGGAGGAAAGGGCAGAGGCAAACCAACTGGTCCTTGAGGTAGTTTGGGTAGGGATGATGGGCCTCTAGCTACTCACATCCATTTATTGAGTACCTCCCAAGTATCCAGGCACTGTGATAGCCTGAAGACAAAACAGACAGCATAGTCAGAACAAGGTCCTCTGTCAGCCTAACAACCACAAACCAAGGCATAAATGACATTCAGGGGAAGAACCTCATGTTTGGGACAAGGCAATGCCTGCCCCAGACCTGAATCATAGACAGGGAGTGATGGGCTCTGGAAGAATTAAGGCAATCCCACCCAACAGAAAGAGGCCCCAGAGTCTGCAGTAATGGGTGACAAATGAGGCCAACAGCCTCTCCCTTTAAAAATATTTTTATTTTTAATTATGTGTTTTGGGGGAAGGGGTATGAGCACATGTGAGTTTAGATATCCAGAGACCAGACAAAGATGTCAGATCCCCTGAAAATGGGGTTACAAGGTGGTTATAAGCCACCTAATGTGGGTGCTAAGAATCAAACTCCTGTTCTCTGCAAAAATAGTAGACACTCTTAAGTTCCTAGCTGTTGATCCATCTTTCGAGGCCCCCAACAGCCCTTTTGTGTATATATGTCACCTTCCAAAAGAGCAAAGAGTCCTGATGCTTCCCCATTTTTTTTTGTTAGTTGAATCTTTTTTATTCAGAAAAAAAAAAACCAAAAGAAAATTATTTTCCAAACACACACAGGAGGGGGAATGGGTAAGGGGAGGTATCTGTCTGTCCAGCCCCAGCCCCTGGCCCATGTGGTTTTGGCAGCAATAAGGGAAATGAGAGGCCATTTCATAACATTTCTTCTTGATTAAACCACCCTGGACACCTTCTTTGCCCATCAGCAGGACTAGCATCTTGGCAATCATGGTAACAGTGACATTGAAGGTGGGGGATCCTCCGGTGCTTTTGGTGCAAAGATCCATTGTAAACTCCCCATTCTGCAGCAGTGAGTCCCAGATCACAGAACATTTCTGGCCCCCAAGTGTCAGCCCATTCACAAAAAAAACTTGACCTGTCTTTGCCTACCAGGACACCAACCTTTTATTTTATTTTTTTCTTGAGATGAAACCCCTTGTGGACTAACATGGCCTCAAACATACTATGTAGTCAAGGGTTAGGGTTAGGGTTAGGGTTGAAAATCTAATCCTCCAGACTCCACCTCCTTAATGCTAGGATCACAGGTCATGCATCATGACACTCCACTTAACATTTATCCAGTGCTGGGAATTGAATCTATAGTCCTGTGAATGTTTTAAGTACAGTTGGACAACATTCCCAACTTCAGACCAGTTTCACATATTAAATCATTGCACAAATAAAGAAATCAAGTAATGAAATGGCAGGGTTTGAGGTTTGAGCCTCTGCTCAAAATGTATCTAAGTCCTTCACAAGAAAAAAAAATTGAAATTAGGATAGTGGTAATTTCATAACTTTATGAATGTTATATAATCTATCACTGAATGTAATACAGAGGTCAATTTAATGATATACAAATTCTCAAGTTAAAAAAAAAATGAATCACAGCACTGAGAAATCTTGGGCTGGCTAGTTAACCCATCGGAGCCAGGTTCCAGTCTGTAGAATGAGAAGAGCAGTACATCCTTCTCCTTTTCTATTTTTTGCCATCCTGGGAACTGAACCTAGGTCCTCTTGTATCCTGGGCAAGTACTCTGCCACTGAGCTATACCTGAAGTCTTCTTTTTCTTTTGAGACACAATCTCATTACTCAGGCTGACTCTGAGCTTCTGACCCTCCCACCTGTTTCCTGAGTAGCTGAGAGCTGAGGCCTGTGCAGCAGTGTACCCTTTAGATCGTTCTGAATATTAACCACAGCACTAGGAACTGTGCTTCACATAGCAAAGACAGTACTTGCTAAATATACTTTAGTTCCTTCTCTCCTAGGTGCCAATAAACCTTTAAAGCTATCTTTTGCTCAGCCATCACAAGATGTGCCTCGAGCTCCAGGCAGCCCCAGGCAGATGATAGCAAGAATCAAACCGGAACACAGGATGGGGAAAGGAAGCAGCAGAATCTCACGGAAACACTGCAGATTTTCTCTGCAGCTCCATGGTACAGAAATGACAGGGGAAAGTCACATGGCAGAAACGGCTATGTGAAAAAACAGGGTGAGGAAAGCAGGTGGACATAGAGACTTCTACTCCCAATTCTTGTTTGGTATGCAAACAGAGTTCAGTGTCCAAAATAGACAACTAAGCTGTAGCGTGGCTGATGTTTGGAAATGGTTCATGGTCCACCCTCAAAACCAGAAGGGACCCAAAGCACCATATTTTTCTAGTGCAGAATTAAGACAGGGAAGTTGTTTCTGTTTTTGTTTTTGTTTTTCACCCTGAGTGTCTCTCACTTGTAACCACTATAAAATCAACCAAGTGCTTTTCTAGTGCCTATCATACGCAAAGCCTCAGGAAAGATGCTGCCGAGAAAAACAGACCTTGGTCCTTACCCTCCAGGAGCCGCCAACCCCTTGGCTTGAGAGCGAAGCTTCAGAATATAATAGGCACCATGCCTTGCACAGAGAAGGGGTTCTGTTGTCATTTGTCCACTGGATCAATGAATTAATAGACAGTATAATAATACAAACAATTGTGCAGTGTGGGCTCACTCTAAAAACCACATTCGGAATGGAGTAGTTGGAAAGGCTTGTGCCAGAGGCTGCTAGCTGCCTACTCACTATCTATTCTTCCATTTTTCCCCTTGAAACACAGACCCTATTTGATTTGAGAGGGTTGTATGCCCATATAAAGTACTCTATTTCCCAGCCTCTCTGGTAGCTAGAGATGGCTGATTTAAAACAGAAACTGTCAAGAGAGGTTTCTGGGAAAGTGTCTCAAATAGCAGACTCCACAACTTCCACTCACTCTCTCCTCCCCTGAAAATTCTTGCCTGAAGCATAAATGTGATGGGTGGGTCTCTACTAGCGATTTTGGACAAAAAGATTAAAAAAGTCTGAATCCCTGATAATTATGCAGTCACCATACTGTCTCTAGAACTGGAGTTCTTTCACATGAGAGAGAAACTCTCATCTTGCTTAAGTACCGATTTAAGATTTTACCATATCTAGCAAACCTATATCTTAACCAATACAAGTTCTATGGGAGAGGCAGGCCTCAAAGGATTGATTTGAGGACTAGTGAGCTTACATCTCAAATGCCAGAAGGAGCACATGAGAAAGCATCAGCAGCAAGAATGTTAGCTGGAGCAGGTAGAGGAGAGTAGGAGCCACAGAGATCCTAACTGGTGGCTTTGCAGATGTTTGGGGAAAGAGAAGAACAGAGACCACAACCAAGAAAGCTGGTCTCCTCTGAAGGACCAGCACAACCGTGGGCTGAGTACAAAGGGAGCAGGGAACATAAACAAAAACAGATGTGAGAGCTTCTTTATGTGAAGAGATGCAAACATGAGGCTGCAGCTCAGTGATAGAGTGTTTGCCCAGCATGCACCAGGCCCTGGCTTCCATGCCCAACTCGAAAGGAAGAGCGGCAGAGCGGCAGGAAGGGAGGAAAAGGGGTGAAGAAAGACAGGAAGAAGAAAAGATGTAAATAGGAGCCCAGCTCAGCCACTGGAAATCTCTGGACCTTACGGTTACTGTATCCATCTAAGAGCTGCTAAACCCATGTGACCAGTGCTGTACTGTGATCTCCACACAGTATCCCATTAAGGCTTCATGGCAAGGCTAGGATATACACCCATTATTGCCACCCCCACCTCACAGAAAAAGAACCTGAAGCTTGAGAACGTCAGAAGGCTGCTCCAGGGAAGTATCACAACCCGGAAGCCCTGTCTGCGGCCAGACACACCCTCTTTTTCCAGACAAGAGGAAGTGGAGTTTGTTTTGGTGGTGTCAAGATTTTATGAGGATATGTGTGTTCCATCTTTCCAGTCTCAAGAGAAAGTATTTAAACCATTATTTAAAAGACAGAAAAGTGGGGTCTGAAGAGAGGGCTCAGCAGTTAAGAGCACTTACTGCTCTTACGTAGAACCTGGGTTCAGTTCCCAGCTTCCACATGAAGGTTCACAACAGTCCTTAACTATATGTATTCCAGTTCCAGGGAATTCAACTTCTGACTTCATGAATACCAGGCATGCACATGTGTACACATACACCACACACACACACACACACACACACACACACATACACTCACATACACACACATACACTACACACACATACACCACATACACATACACACATACATACACATACACATACTCACATACACACACATACACTACACACACATACACCACATACACATACACACATACATACACATACACATACACACATACACCACACACACCGCACACACACACACACACACACACCACACATACCACACACACACATACACCACACATACCACACACACACATACACCACACATACCACACACACACATACACCACACACACCACACACACACACACACACACACAAACAATCCAAAGGAATCTGGGTTTCAAGAGGCTGGTTGCATATCCTACTTGTATGAAGGAATGTTAGAAGGACCCACCTATTACTGATAAGGGTAAGGTGGTGGAGGGAGGCAAGCCCTGGAGAGCCAGTGATGCAATATCTACTTTGGTTACCAATGAACCATGACAAACCACCAACGCATGTGTCTCATGAAGTTTTGTTTTGGAGGCAGGGTTCATGACAGAGCACAGGCTGGCCTGGAGCACTCCATCCTCCCATTGAGCCTCACAAGTGCTAGGATTATAGGCATGCATCACCACACTTGGCATGCAATGGTTTTTTAATATCTCTTCACGACAGGAACTATAACAGAATTATTTTATTACAGCTACTGCTAAAAATTCAATTTGAATTAAGTTATTCAGACATATCCCTGAATGCAAGGAATTCTTCTCAAAGCAACAATCTTATTAGTCATTGCCAGAAAGTATGGGGGGGTGGGGGGGCAGACACTGTGAAATTACAAATGAGGGAGGTAACATGAGCACCCAGCAGGAAATACGTTTTCCCTGAAGATTAAAAATAAAAGGTCTCCATCAGAAGCCAGCAGACCCCAACAGACAGGCCTCCAGGTCTAGAAACCAGACCCTGAGCTGGGCAGTTGTGGCACACACCTTTAATCCAGCACTCAGAAAGCAGAGATCCATTTGGATCTCTGAGTTCAAGGCCAGCCTGGTCTACAGAGCAAGTTCCAGGACAGCCAGGGTTACACAGAGAAACTCTGTCTTGAAAAACAAAGGAGGAGGAAAGAAAGAAAAAGAGAGAAAGAAAGAAAGAAAGAACAAAACCAGGCCCTGAACAGCTGGCCCAGCATGGCATTGCAGGCATAGTGCTATGTGCCAGCTTTGTGGACAGACCCGTGTCCCAAGGCCAGCTCCACAAGCTCTCTACACAGCTCTGGCTGGTGGCTTCAGCTGGCCACCTGTAAGGGGGACTAGCCATTGCCATCTGCAGAAGTGGTGCACCCGACCTCCAAAAGACCACAGCTGTAGTGTCCTCTGATTAGATTCCTGGAAAAGGCCATGGACACAGTAAGACAGCCCAGATCTGACTCCTAAGTCCTCCTCAGGATCCTGAGCATAACCTTAAGATTGCTTTTAGGGTCCAGAGTTCTCACTTGTCTGAGACAGACAGGAACACAGGTCAACTCAGGCTTTTCTTCTGGTCTAGACTCTTTTTAAATGTACTTTGTTATTACTAGGGTCAGAACACATGTGGAAGTCAGAAGGCAGCTCTGTGAGGTCGATTCTCTCCTTCTACCCTTACTTGGGTTCCTGGATCAAATGCAGATCTTCAGGCTTCCACAGTCGGGTACAAGCACCTTACCCACTAAGCTCAATCTTCAGCTCACATTTCTTATTTAGATTTTTTTCTTTTTATGAAACATGCCTACCCAAACTCATGACCCTCCTGCTTTAACCTCCCAAGTGTTGGGATTACAGACATGCATGTGCCCCTGTGTCTGGTTCCTTACTTAGGATTTAACACTAGTCATCCATTAGGAAGTTGTTTATCTAAAAATCAAGGTTTCTACCCCACAAAAAGACAGTGAAAATGTTGAGGGTGAGCCACCAATCTGAGCAGTTTTAGTCCTGATCACAGCTTGCTGAAGCATGAACTTGATAAATGCTTGCTGAGTAGGACAGATAGATGGGTGGATGGATGGATGGCCCAGGACCAACAAAAATAGAGAAATAGAAAGTACTTAGGGCTGGACTCTAGCTGTGGTAGAGGGATTATTTAGTATGTACGAGGCCCTGGGTTCAATCTCTATCTCAGAAGCAAGAGAAGGGTATATGGAGAGACCTGTCTACACTGAGCAAAATTTAATGCAAGAAGAAAATGCCACCTATTTACATTATTAATGATATTTACTTTGACATTTGAAGTGAAGCCAGAATATCAGATGAATAATTTCTAACAGTCAAAAGGATGTTAGATGTAGAAAAGCCTCCTCTGAGCTTTGTTAGAGGGACAGCATTTAGGACCCCAAGGAGTACAGACACCCAGGGGAAACCACAGGCTACAGAAGCAACTCATGAACCCTGGGGACAGATCCATTGACTCTAGGCAGTGCAGAAGTATGCTAGCACAAGAGAGAAACACCAGCCTCCAGGTGAGGATATTCAGCTGTATGTACCCAGGACTGGCTGGCCACTGAGGGGAAGTCTGAAATCTAGCATATGACCTTATGAGGCCCAGTTCACAGGAGCCCCATAGGTTGGTAGCAGCCCTGAGAAGTGACCCCAGCTCCTGATGATCTGGAGTCTGGTAGAGACTTCAATGACAATGCAGGCTATAATGATACACACAGATACATTCATGGTCTTCATGGTCATAGGTCAACTGTGCTATTAAACCATCTAAATAAATTACTAGTTCCTGAATTCAATCTTCAGGGGGTACATACTAACATTTATAGCAAGAAGCTTAGGATTTGTTTGAAAGCATCGACGTGAGAACCAGACTGCTTGGGATTGAATCCTATGTACTCCTTTTGTAAGCTGGATGATTGGTAGGGATCATCTAAACTTTCTGAGCCTCAAGACTCTCATATAGAAAGTGGAAATAACAGTAGTTTCTGTGACATGAGACTCTATGACATAAACGAATTACCAGGGATAAAGAGCCCAGAGCAGGGGCTGGCAAACAAAGCCATGAACACTATTCATTGCTGCCTGTGAGACACAGGCTGAGACCTGGAAAAGCAAGTGACTTGCCCAGGACCTCACATCTACTAAGAAAGGCGCTAGGCACACTCAGGTCTAACGTCACGTACATATGACCCAACACATCAGATTCTGCTCTGCTCCTCCCAAAACCCTGCTCTATCCCAGTCCCCAGATACAACCATGCTGTCATGGGCTAGACTTTTCTCCAGCTAATCAAAGCAACAAAGGAGACCAAGGAAAGATGGCTAAAGAGAACGGACTTGCCTATTAGTTAAATTCTGATTTTATTCTCACATGTGAAGAGAAACCCCAAAGGTGTAAAGGTTTATAGATCTGCTCTTCACTTAGTAAAAAAATGGAGGTGGGGGACCTTAGTTTTTTTATATGTTACCTCTGGTGTTTTTCACCTTAAAACCCTGTGGCTAAGGCCAAGCCTGCTATATTATCTAATAAAAACTGACCTACAGTTAAGTTCTCTGGATACAAATACGGGGTGTGGCCACTGGTAAAGAGGAAAAAATAACCCAAAGGGCCAACCCAAAGAACCTCAGAAGCAAAATTAATGTCTTGCCCTAGCTCTGCCCTGTTGCCTGGAATCTTCTAGAAAAGGCCACAGTTATACTAGTGAAACAAAAATGTTCTGTAACAACCAAGTCATCTGTGATCCAGAATATTCTGGAAGTGGAAAGTTCTGTAGAGTCAAATTGAAGAGCACAGCCTGTGGCATTAGTTAGTTCATATACTCACTCACATGCTTACTACGATCCCAGACCTGTTCAAAGCTCTTGATAGATGGTAGCCCATTTACTCTGCACAGCACCAGTACGAGGGAGGTCCCATTTTACTGATGGACCATAGAAAAGTCAAATAACTTCTCCACTGTCATACAAGCACTATGATTCAAGAGACCATGGGTTGTTTTTGTTTGTTTGTTTGTTTGTTTGTTTGTGTGTGTTCTCCCCCCCCCCATTTGCTAGATCAGGTCTTACTTTGTAGCACAGGCTGGAACTCTCCACCCTCCTGCCTCAGCCTTCTGGGATACTGGGATAACAAAAGTACAACACCATCACCCAGCATACAAATTACCCAAACATTTATGTGTCATTGAAATAAAATTTTGAGGGGCTGGAGAGATGGCTCAGCAGTTAAGAGCACCGTCTGCTCTTCCAGAGGACCCGGGTTCAATTCCCAGCACCCACATGGCAGCTAACAACTGTCTGTAGTTCCAGTTCCAGGCAAATAAATAAAGTTTTTTTAAAAAAAAAAAAAAAAGAAATAAAATTTTGAAACAGTGGTTCTAACCATGTGCAATGCTTTCTCATTGTTTCCTTCCCGCTCCCTCCCTTTCTTCCTGCCTCCCTCTCTTCCTTCCTTCCTTCCTTCTTCCCTTCCTCCCTCTCTTCCTCCCTCCCTGCTTTTGGTGCTAGAGGCTGAACCCAGGGCCTTGAGCATGCTAAGCACATGTTCTATCCATGAATTCATTCCCCTCCCTTTTTTTTTCCTGTTCTATCCTACTAAAAATATATCACAACACTCTGAGGGCCAGGTGTGTCAGCACACAGCTTTAATCCCAGACCTCAGTAAGCAAAAGCAAGCAGACCATTGAGAGTTCAAGGCTAGCCTGGTCTGTACAGTAAGTTCCAGACCAGTCAAAGCAGCACTGTAAGACCCTGTCTCAAAAATAAAACAAAATAAATATCCTCTGGGCCAGTGAGTGAGATGGCTCAGCAGATATGGGCAACTGTCACCAAGCCTAAGGACCTGAGTTCCATCCTCAGGACCCACATGATAAAGAGAATCAACTCACAGAAGTCATCCTCTGACCTTTGCACATGAACTATGGCACACGCGACCCCCCCCCGCCCCCATCACACAAAAATAGATGTGAAAACATATCATTTAACAAACTGGGAAGCTTAGTATATATTAGATACATTTGTGAAAATGAAGACACAAAAATTTCCTATGCTCCTACAGTCTCCATTTCATCTGGGATTGAGCTTAAGTGCAGGGAAAGATACTGGATCCATACAAAATAGAAGTGTCTGAGGAGCTAATTTAATGAAAACAATAAGAAAAACAAGCAAGGATGACCTCCCAATGTTTCCACTGCTTGCAAACTGTTTTCCAGTGGGGGAAAAAATAATGCCTGCTATTGATTGCTGGGGTGTGCTGTGAGTATGCAGGTATATGTAAATGTTTCACTGTGTATGGTGTACACATGCTTGCATGTGTATGTCTTCCCTATGACATACAAAGGCAGAAGGCAGGATCTCCACCTGCAGCTGGGCAAGGGGATGAGGTTGGAGGGGTCCTATACAAGTTTGCCTTAAAGAGAGCCTAGAGGGATTTGATCATGGCACACCTAGCCAAAGCCTCTGGTGCTTTAAACCATGTGCTCTGGATAGAGTCTTTAGTTCAAAGAAAAAAAAAAAAATCATCCCTGATCTATCCCAGGATCACTTGTATAGTTAATTCCAAGACTGTGCTGGTTTCTAATTTGCAGCAAGGTGCTAAGGAACAGACTGCTTGCAGAATTAACATCACTCCTGGGGAAAATCCAGAGTACTGAACACACCCAACAGAGTGATTGATGTGGGTCTTGGGAGAGATGGGACAGGCGCCAACTATAAAGCGGCTGAGGAGACTTTAGCCTCTGAGGAGAGCATTTGAAACTTGGCACCAGAGAAAAAACTTCAACTCTTGCTTTAAATGAAAGGGGAACATAAAAATGATTACTAGCAAGGGTGGCAGAAGCAGTGCCTATGGGAAAGGCAGCCAATATCTGCTAATGAATAAGTGTAATTGATCAAAACAGATGACTTGATGGCTCCTCCAAATGTGCTTTTAGTAGAGTGGACAGTTCTTCATTCAAATGCAAACTCACCCAGATAAGACCTAATAATGGAGATTTTGGAACAATCCCAGAATCATTGGTATGCCCCCCCCCAACACCACCCCGTTCTCGAGCAAGGAGGCATCTTAAGTTCCTTGCTGAAACTCAATCAAAGCAGACACCAATGTATGCTTTCTGCATGCCTGAGGAGACCCTCATAGTCTTGAGAGGCAGCAATGGGGCAGCTGCATATCAACCCCGTTATTAATCCTTAAAGACTTCTACTCCCTGACCTATGGAGAGCTGGGTAGTCTTTCAAATTCAATGCAGCAGCTCATTAATTCGGATACTATTTATTGAGGACTGTGATGATCACAAGAGAATTAAAAAAAAAAAAAAAAAACACTAAGACTAGACTCTGTTCTCAAGAAAGAGGTCAGATAAGAGAGGAGGAAGCAAAGGACAGGACACCAGCAAAGGTCCCAGGTCATCTGCTCGAACACATCTGAGATTCAGTTTCCTTTTATCAGGGGAGGGCACTGGATCAAACAGGCTCTCTAGGAACCAGACCGGCTCGGAAACTGAGGTTCCTCCTCTCGGGCTCCTGGGAAGCCAGCTGACCCGCAAAGAGAAGCATTAGGCATCTCTGGAGTGAACTAGGCCCCCAGCACAAGACGCAGGCTGGAGAAAATGCAAGCTAACTTCAAATCATTTAGAGACAGATTAAGACTTCCACACTAAGGCATCTCGGGGAAATGGGGGACTTGTGGAATTTCTGCAGAGCGTACCATCAAGGTAGTGAAAAAAAAAAAAAAAACTCTGGAGGACCTGTGAGGAGTGAGGGCTGAAGACCAAGGTGAAAGATCCTACCAAGGTCTGGTCAAGTGCTCCATCCCATCACCCCTTGCACAGTCACCATGCTTATTTTTATAAACTCACCCAAACCCCAAATCCACTTTGCATGCTCTTGTACGCCTACCTGCGGAGAAGCCGTCTTCGTGGTCTGAGCTGTTGTGACTGCAGTCACTGCCTCTCTCGGGCGAGCTGTGACTTGGCGAGTCTCGGTCCGGCAGGCGCAGGAACCTCTTGCGCCCCCACTGGGCGAGGTGTTCCCGCGCCCCGCGCCTGGGGGGCTCATCCTCCGCCTCCAGCTGCTCCAGGTCTCGACTCCGCCGGTGGTGCCGCCAGCCACCGGGGATCAGGTGCATCCAGCGGTGGGGACTACACGGCCGCGCCGGCTTCTCAGCTTCCTCGCGGGTCCCAAACCGGCAGGGGGCCACAAGTAGGTGGCCGAGGACGAATTTCTCATTCAAATCCACCATCTCGAAGTCGTGGTCACTGCCATCGCCTCCATCATCCCCACCAGAAGCATCCGGTTCGCCCTCCTCCGGGCCCCGCCCTGCACGGGTCCGGGAGGATCGTTCCTCTTCGGGTGCCGAGGACTCGGTGCCATCGTGGCTGGGGGGTGCACAGTCCTCTCGGAGCCTGAAGAGCAAGCGAGGCTGCACCAGCTGCTGGTGGATGGCCGCAGTCAGGCTACGCACGGCGCCTCCTTCCTCCACCGCACGGGGCCAAGCAGGAAGGTCCAAGCACACGTAGGGGGATGGCTCGGCTGTTGTTGCCACCTCTGGACCCGAACTCGCGGGGCCTGGGGAATCTGGGTTGCAGCCCGCTGCACCTTCCTCCTCCTCCTCGCGCGGTGGCGGGGAGCGCAAGGGCTCAGCTGGCTCCTGCTCCTCCACCGAAGCTCCCCGGCTACCGATGCCACCGCTGCCTCCTGCATCCCCGCCCTCCGGTCGGCCACCGGGTAGATCCATCTTCTCTCCAGCCAGGGCCGCCTGCAGGTACCAGACTTTGAACTTCTCCTCGGCCAACACCTGTTGCAACCGCTTCAGGTTGAGTTTGCAACGCTCGAGCTCGCGCTCCATGTCCGGCACCGACTCCAGCTTCATGACTGGAGCCTCCTCCCCGGGGAACTCGGCTCGCCAGTGGCGTTCAAACTCCTGCGGGTCCCACATCCCGGCCGCGCCGTCGGGCCTCTGGGGCCCGGCTCCGGTGAGCCTCAACAGGCTGGATCTCTCTCGGAAGCGCGCGCTTGTCGCAGTCGCCTGCCCCACGCTTCAGAGCCTGGAGGAGAAAAAGAAATAAAGTTTTTCCCCTTCCGCCCTCGTGCCTTTTTTTTCCTCTTCTTCCTCTGGGTTTCGCTTCCCTGACGTAAGCAGCCGCCCGGCCGCGGGGGCGGGGGCCAGGGACCGCAAGCGTCGAGACCGATGTCCGAAGCCGCTCGGCTCGGCCCAGTGGGCTCGGGCGCGCGGAGAGCCGCGGAGGAGGCGGAGCCTCGATGGCGCAGGGCCAGCTCCTGGGGACGCGCCTCGGAGCCGCGTAGGCAGCCTGCAGAGGGCTATTGCAGGAGGGCAGACCGGCCAGGCTGCCCACCTCGGAGGAGGAGGCGGTGCCCACCGCTGGGTCGGCTCGCACCCTCCGGGATGGCCGTGTTGCGCAGCTCCAGCCGCAGCGCTCGGTTCGCGCCCCCTCCCTGCACCCAAGCGCGCGGCCAGGCAGAAGGGGGGGACGCCTGGGGAGAGGGAGCGCGCGGAGCGCCATGGGTCCACCCCCCTTCAACACACACAAACACACACCTGCCCCACTCTCTGCAAGCTCTCCAAGACCCTGCCTTAAGTCAGGGAGGCAACCCGGACTAAAGAGAGAAAGGCTACAAGGGCGATGTGGCAAGTTCCTTTCGGCTGCCCAGAGACAGGATTTATTCATCTCCTTGGATTAATTTGTTCAAAACCATACAGCAGCTCAACCTAAAATTGGGGATAACACTTTGGTTAATTGGGTCCCTTTAAATGTTCTTCTCATTGCTCCCTAGAGATTTTCCGGAGGGAAATTTGTGATGGTCCTGTGACCTCAAAGCTGAGGACATTCCTGAGTGACTTGAGGCAAACCATGGTTGTGAAGGCCTAGGTCTAGTAGATGGTCCTCTACTCCACCTTCTCCTTGTGGTCTTAGACAGCGTCCTTAAAGGTGGGAAATTAAAATAGGATCTAGGAGAAGGCCAGAGGGGACCTCTAAGAACTCCAGCTGCACCCGCTGGTGAGGTTGACAGCCTGCAGGGAGGCCCTGATACATTGTCTCATGCTTGCTGGAAAGCTGAGACCTTATCAGTGATTCATGGTTCCTTCATTTCAAGGATGAAGAAATTGATACTATGCAGAAGCAAAGTGACTCCCGAGCTGGAACATCTCACTTTGGGAACTGGAGCTAAACTAGTGCACAGAGGGACTTCTTTCCAGTCTCCCGCTGCTCAGCTGCCACTTGAACCACAGGCATAGGTCATCCAGGTCCCTCGTTTCAATCCAATTGGTGAGTTGGTTTTTTTTTGTTTTTTTTTTTTTAATATTAGGGTACCAGATCTCATCATAGATGATTGTGAGCCACCATGTTGTTCCTGGGAATCAAACTCAGAACCTCCAGAAGAGCAGTCAGCGCTCTTAACCTCTGAGCCATCTCTCCAGCCCCCTCTGCCTTCCTCTTATACTTTAAAAGTCTTGACAACTCAATGCTGTTCCCAAAGTTTCCTTAAGGAAAACAAAAATACTTATTTTTGCCTGGGCATGGTGGCTTCTAACCCTAGTACTCAGGAAGCAGAGGCAGGTGGATCTCTGTGAGTTAGAGTCCAATCGGAAAAGTGAGGTGAGGGGGCGTTTCATTATTGAGTCATCTTTCCAGTGTCCACCCCACCCTTAAAAGTTCTTTTTTTTTTTTTTTTTTTTTTTTTTTTAAGACTTTATTTATTTATTTATTTGCCTTGGTGTTTTGCCTGGAACTGGAACTACAGACAGTTGTTAGCTGCCATGTGGGTGCTGGGAATCGAACCCGGGTCCTCTGGAAGAGCAGACAGTGCTCTTAACCGCTGAGCCATCTCTCCAGCCCCTTAAAAGTTCTTTTATGTGTGTTTTTTCTTCTTGAAATACACACACCCCACACACACCCCCACCACACACATACACCTCCCGGCAGCTGAAGATGTCCAGCTCTGTGAAGCCTTTTCCAGCCCTTCCTCAATGTACTTGAATCCCCACTGGATCCTGCAAAGGGCTGCCTTGGCTTCCTACAACACCAGGACAATTAGTGACAGTTTTTCTCTCCTCTAAAAAAAGTACGGGGGGGGGGGGGGGAGGCAGAGGTTGTTTCTTTTCTACTTTGTGTTCCTGCTGCTACTTGTAGAGTGTGACATAGAAATGACTGATCATTATTGAAGGGGTAAAAGTGAATAAAGGAATGATCAGCCAGGATGTGCGAGATGAGCGCACACACACACACACACACACACACACACACACACATCCCTTTCTAGTCATGCTCACCTTATTTTCTGCAGCCTCAGGACTGGGCCAAATGTGCTCTCCTTCCCCAGAGGCTTACCACTCTGTAATTTTCTTTCTTATCAAAGTGTGTGTTTACTGATTTTACTACAGCCCCCAATTCCTTCTCTGTCTTTTGTTTGTTTCCTGATTTGGTGTGATGCTGGCACAGATTGTTGTAGCATCCATCTTCATGTCAGGCTATTACAGGGGTTGAAAATCTTTTAAAATACACTAAGTTCCTAATCTCCACTTGAGATGATTTTGAAATTTTTCACCTAGTTATTCACTCTGCTACTTTCTCTCAACTTTGTTTTATATCCTATAAAGTATCAGAAGCCACTGCAACTTCTTTTGTCTACTGGGAAGGCTGAGGCACCCCACATCCTAGCAAAGACACTCCACATCCTAGCAAACAACCAGTTCAGAGACATTCCATCAGAATCTATAGGCATCATGGCCTCTGTTAAGACTCCGGCAGTGATGAATGACCCCAGTCAATGGCATATTGATTCAAAGATCTTGCAGTGTGTTTACTGAAACGGACAGGGAAAGAGGAAAAACTGTAAGTTACAATAAGCATCAATTTCTGGATGCCTAAATTCCCAGGGAGGATAATTTCAACTCTGTCCTTTTTTTTTTTTTTTTTTTTTTTTTTTTTTTTTTTTTTTTTTTTTTTTTTTTTTTTTTTTTTTTTTTTTTTTTTTTTTTTTTTTTTTTTTTTTTTTTTTTTTTTTTTTTTTTTTTTTTTTTTTTTTTTAAAACACTTTTATTTATTTATTTGCCTTGATGTTTGCCTGGAACTGGAACTACAGACAGTTGTTAGCTGCCATGTGGGTGCTGGGAATCGAACCCGGGTCCTCCATAAGAGCAGACGGTGCTCTTAACCGCTGAGCCATCTCTCCAGCCCCCCAACTCTGTCCTTTAATTAAAGCACTGCTATGGTTTCCTTTGGCTCAAGGAAGTTGTTACCAAAACCTCTAATTTTCCCCACTAGGACCTATATAGCCGGGAACCACAGCATACATCTTCTACAAACACATCCCAAGAGCAGCCTTCATTGTCTCTAGCTGGTGAGCTGTTTGGCTTTGTTACCTGGTCTGATTATCACGAGGATAGAAGTCGGGTAGCTAACGTGTATTAAGTCCACAGTTCTAGTTGACACACAGCTTTGATCTTGTCTAATTCCCCACAACAACAAGAAAGAGTTATTGTTGCTGCTTCAGAAAGAGAGAAATGAAAGGTCACAGAGGTTAGGGGTCAGATAGCTAGTCTGCCAGGTTCTGAAGCCAGCAGCTTTGCAGCACTGTGGTTCAGATGCATTTGTCATTTCTATTCAGTGTCCCAGTAAAGATGTGATGAGCACCTGGGAGGCCCTAGAGCCAGGCAAATTAGGCTTAAACCTTCTAACCTGGCATAGCAGATTCTTCCCTGTGTTTGCTCTAAAGCCAGCCTGTTTTCCCAATGTCATTTTCTGAATCCTTTCTGCTTGATGTAGCCATTCAACATTCAGTCTGAATGTTTCTCCATAGCAGATGATCTTGTGTCCCATGTCACCTCCCCTTAGTCTATCTGAAGGTCTTTGCTGCAGCTGTGGTGGACAGCCTCCACGGACTGCTGGTAAATTCACCTCAAATGCAAACCCCCACCTTACTCTTTGCTTGGTCTCAGACTAGATCCCACTATGAAGCCCTGGCCTGTCTGGAACTCACTATGTAGACCAAACTGGCTTTAAACTCAAAGAGATCCGCCTGCTTCTGCCTCCTAATGTTTGAAACAAACAATGGATAATCCCAGTGTTATACAAAGGAACACAGAAGGGGGCTGGAGAGATGGCTCAGGGGTTAAGAGCACCGTCTGCTCTTCCAGAGGACCTGGGTTCGATTCCCAGCACCCACATGGCAGCTAACAACTATCTGTAGTTCCAGTTCCAGGCAAACACCAAGGCAAATAAATAAATAAATAAATAAATAATAAAGTTTAAAACAAACAACAAAGGAACACAGAAACAAAAGGAAAGCAGCAAGGTAAGATAATTTCTTTTTGCAAAAACCGTTCACCAGAAACCAAACTGGCTAGCAGGCACACTGCGGGGTAGGAAGTTCACTTGGGTTCTGTTCTAACAGAATGGTTGGTGACTTTGTCTTTTCCCTATTAGCTAGAGACAAACCTCAGTCTTTTGAACCTCACAGTCTTTGGAGATTGGCTAGTTTATTTTGAAAGAAGGGGAAAGGCGTTACAGCTCCAAGACTGATACCAAGTTTCTGGAAGTAGAGAGTAGTAGAGGAGGTGTTGTTTAAACAACAGTTTTACCAGATGTGGGAAATTAAAAGGTAAAAATCCTAGTAGGTGGGGGAGAGTCACTCACGCAATATTGGCCCTTGGTGGGCTAGCTATTTTGGACAGAAAACAAAAACATTTTCCATATCCTGTGCTGGGATTAGAGGCATGTGCTAGCACCCTGGCTGTGCTCTGTTTCTATCTCTTACTTTTTTGTTCTCAGTATCATAAAGTTCTCAAGAATGGCCCAACTAGAAACTCCCATGGGAAGTTCTCATAAAATAGGCGTTGGTTAGTAAATACTCCCAGTTCCTGTCTCCCCTGACTGTTTTTGCATTCTTTTTTCCAGGCAGGTCTTGAACTTTCTACATAACCAAGACTGGTCTTGAACTTCTGATCCTCTGGCTTTTGCCTTCCAAGTGCTGGGATTACAGACAAGCACCACCACACTGCTAGGCACCTATCTTTGAGGGCCTTTGAAGCATACGGTAAAATGTTTGTTTTGAAGTCTGACAGCCAGGAGTGGCACATGCTTTAATCACAACACTCCAGGAGATCTGTGAATTTGAGGCCACCCTAGTTTACATCGTGAGGTCCAGGCCAGCTAGAACTGCATGCTGAGAGCCTGTCTCAAAAAATAATAAAATAAAGAAGTTGCTAACAGAAATAACCCCAATTGCCCACAGTAGTGAGAATCAACCAAGAAGGAGCTCTCTATTAGCTTTCCTTCTGCTGTCTCTCTCCCTAACTCTTGAGTCCTCATACCAGCTCTGCCTTGCTCTCCTCACTAAGACACCCTACCACGTCCACATACTCTCTCCACAATCATGCACATCATTTTCCATTCTCAGCTCCTCTCTGGTGTCCCAAGCCATCCTTTATCATGCTGATCTATATCTAAAGAGATTCCTTTGCAAAACCCATTGAGGTAGTTTGAATGAGAATGACTCCCACAGGCTCGTATATTTGAATGCTTAGTCATAAGAAGTGAAACTGTTTGAGAAGGATTAGGAGGATTAGGAGGTATGGCCTTGTTGGAGAAGGCATGTTACAGGGGTGGACTCTGAGATTCCAAAAGCCAGGTCCACCCAATCTCTCAGACTACCAGGGAGCTGAATTCTGATGCAAACACGAGGGTCAGTTTATTCTTTTAAACAGGTTCAAACAAACCAGAACCAAAACACTTAGTTCTGACACAGGGGAGGAATTCAGTCCCCAAACTCAGGGGTGAGAGGGCCTTTAAAGAAAACATACTCAAGTGGGGTGTTACAAGTCTTGGCATTTTGGGATTGGGTAAAGGGGTACAAGGTACCTTAATTCTTAGCAACTATTCACTTAACTTTCAGCTCAAAACCAAGCTTTGGATCTATTGGTTGTCAGGCACATTCCTGAGATATTTCCCAGATTCTTTCTAGACCTGCCCTCATGCATAAATGGCCTTTTCCTGAGATAAAGTTTTGCAACGGTAAACCTATTCTTTCACTGAGTTCCCCAGAGCTCCAGCCAGCCATCACTGTGAGAATTTTCCTCATCAACATCAACCACCAGGGAACCATTAGGAAAAGGAACTAGACCCTCCAAGGATAGGCAACTGACATGAGCAGTATGTGGAGCCTCAAGGGGAGGGATCAGACTGTGTTTCTGTGCATGGACTGGCACTTCAGAAGAACACCTAACCCAATCTTGACATTAGGATGAGGAAATCAGACTTGCCTGAAGTGGATGCTGAGCTGATCTACCTTGGGACTTCTTGCTCTTTTTGGGGAGGGGAGGATGGGATTAGGGAGGGTGAAGGCTGACTGGGAGGGGTTGGGAGGGGGAGGGGAGGAGGAACAAGGGGACACATGGATAAAAAAGACTTTATTTTATAAATAAAATAAAAAAATTAAAGAAAACTAGACAGATTTCACTAAAAGAAACAAAGTTATTAATGTCAGTTTAGATGATTGTCAATTTCTCTAATTAATAAAAGAAAGAAAACCATAAAAAAATCTACTCTGGGGCTGGAGAGATGGCTCAGCAGTTAAGAGCACTGACTGCTCTTCCAGAGGACTGGGGTTCAATTCCCAACACCCACATGGCAGCTCACAACTGTCTATAGTTCCAGTTCCAGGCAAACACCAAGGCAAATAAATAAATAAATAAAAATTTCTTTTTAAATCTATTCCTTTACACCTGCTGCCGGCAAATCAGAATGAAAAACTCTCATCTACCTCTCAGCCCCATTCCTACCACTATACTCCCTTCCATGATCCTCTCCATGATGATAATGGACTGACTCATTGAAGCTGTACGTGAGCCTCTAATTGCCTTGGTTATGGTGTCTTTTAAACAGCAACCAAGACACCAGCCACTCATGACTTTCTCTCTGTAACCTCTCCTTCAACAGGTCCAGTTAGGCATGGCCTGCCACACACACACACACACACACACACACACACACACACACACACACACACACACACACACACACGTCTGCCGAGCGACTAGAGTTCCACAGCCCTCCTCTGGTTTGACAATTCACTAGAATGGTGAAACAGGCTAGTCTCAATTACAGTGCATTTTAAAGACTATAGTGCTAGGAGAGGAACCTTGGGAAGGTCTGTGAGGGCGGGCACCTTAGCTTCTGTCCCCATGGAATGGGCAGTGTCTTCCTCCTACATGTATTCAACAACCCAGAAACTCTCTGAGCTTCTTTGGAGATTTTCATGAAAATTTCATGGTTGATTGGGGGTTGAAAGTCCTGACATTTCTAAACCCTAATCCCCTGCTTGGTTATTCTAGCCAGCAGACCTGATCCAGAATTATGAGTTACTTCATTAACATACAATGGTCAGTGAATTCAAAAAATTCTAGGGATTCTATGTCACAAGTAAGGATAGCAAATATTTATTTTTCATTATGCCACAGATGGGGATACTCCTCTTTTAGCTTCAGGGGATTCTGTGTTATAAATGGACCTTGCTTTATTTATTATCTCCTATTGACAGGCACCACGGGTATTTGTCTCTCCTGCTACTACTAACAGTGAATGACTAAATCTCCCCTATCGATAGACATTTGAGTTGGTGGTGGCTTCCCTATTACAAAAAGAACATTGTCAGGAGTGTTGCTGTATGACTTTATGTCACATGCCCTAGAAAGGATTTCCTGTGTCAAAGAATATTCACTGTGACATTTGGACAGACACTGCTAAGCTGCCCCCCAAATCTAAACCAATCTGTATTCTTATCAACAGTGTATTCAGAAGTTGGACCTGGAGTCCCAGTTACTCTGGAGCCTGAGGCAGGAAGAAAGACTCCATGCTTAAGCTCTACTTGGGCTACAGAGAGAGTTCAAGAGCAGCCAGGGCATCTGCTATATGTCTTTATTGGGATTTGACTCATACTTACATATTGCTGTTCATCACTGAAGGAGTCAGGACAGGAACTTAAACAGAGAATCTTGGAGGTAGGAGCTGATGCAGAGGGTTGCTGCTTACTGGCTTGCTCCCCTTGCCTTGCTCAGCTTGATTTCTTATAGAACTCAGGACCAGCAGCCATGGGGACCACCCACCATGGGCTGGGCCCTCCCTCATTGATCACTAATTAAGAAAATGCCTTACAGCTGGATCTCATGAAGGCATTTCCTCTGATGACTCTAACTTGAGTCAAACTGACACATAAAACCAGTCAGTACTCGGGAGTTTTTAGGGTCAAAGCCTGGACAGCTCTACTAGGCAAGGCTCAGCCGCCTGTAGCCAATTAAAGACAGAACTAGTGAGCACAGGGAAAGGAGATCTAGTCAATGTGACCACATAGAGAAGAGGAACAGGGATCTAGTGACCCTCCGGGTCACTTCGGGGCATTGACAGAAGATTTGGACTTAAAGAGAGGACTAGAGGCATGCCATCTCAGCAGTCCTGGAAAAGGGAGGTCCTGCCCACCTCTGACCCGTCCCTGTCTCCGTTCCCAGGTGTCCTGCAAGGTGATCAGACTGGTCATCAGAACTGAATAAAATCCCTTTCTGTGAGACACATTCTTCTTCTGTTGGGCACAAGAAATTCAGCCTTTCTAGTTTTCCAGCATGGGCTTCCTGGGGAAGTGTAACTCTCTGGGGTCTGCTGCTTCAGTGTCTGATAGTGCAAATGTCCCAGAACTAGAGAGATGGCTCATCATTTAAGAGTATGTACTGCTCTTACAGAGGACCTGAGGCCCCTTATCAGCATCCTGTCAGGAGGGTTACAAGATCCTGTCTCAAACTAAAAACTACATGAGGATTGAGGCTATAGCTCTGTACAGCACTTGCCTAGCATGGTTCAATCCCCAGTGACACACTCACATATACAGTGTTATGAGAAAGGCCCATTCTCTACATTTTCATCAATATTGGATGCTGTTAACTAAAAATAATTTTTGTTGTAGGAAATTTTACACATGTAAATAGGAAGGTATGTGGCTTGACGGAATCCTTGTCTGGCATGCACAGGGTCCTGGGTTCAGTTTTTAGCACTCATGTAAGTATGATGACATGTCTGTAATCCCAGAATCTCAGAAAGTAGAGACAAGAAGATCAGAAGTTGAAGCCAGCTTGGGTTTCATAAGATGCTGTTTCAAAAAAAAATAAATTAATAAACCATAGATAGAGCTGGGCACAATGGGATACACCTGGTAACCTCTTCTTATCCATATAAAATAAAAATAAATAAACCCTTAAAAAATAAATTTAAGCCACTGTGGCATGCCTTAGTCCCAGTATCCAGGAGGCAAAGGCAGGTGGATCTCTATGAGTTTGAAGCCAGACTGGTACACAAAGAAACTGTCTCAAAAAAACTAAAATTAAATAAATAAATAAGTAAAATTTAATACAATGAGTTGGCTCATTAGTATTCATGAAAGACAACCAGTGAGGTTTTCCTTTGTTCTTAATTATTTTTACTATAATAATAACTTTGACACTAAATACATTTATGTGCTCTCTTCCTCATGTAAATTTGTATTGTCCCACCTTTGGCTAGGGAGGGCTTTCTGAGTTGGCTTCCAATGCTCTTTGTGTCACCCTGTGTGTTCTGTAGCTTTGTCACTGGCTGTGATTTAGCAAGATGTTCTTAGCTCATCTCGGACATTCTCTGTCTCAGACCAAATATATCCCCATTCGCAAAAGAGTCCTTGTATTTTTCAATGAGTCACAGATTTTTGAGACCTCAATCAGGAGACTAGAATAGTCACTGTGTGTGTGTGTGTGTGTGTGTGTGTGTGTGTGAGAGAGAGAGAGAGAGAGAAAGACAGAGAGAGAGAGAGAGAGAGAGAGAGAGAGAGAGAGAG
>PVIH01002189.1:158998-199837 GCA_004025045.1 Sigmodon hispidus | reverse complement strand
CAGGTTAGGGAAGTTTTCTTCTATGATTTTATTGAAAACATTATCTGTGCCTTTGAGCTGGTATTCTTCTCCTTCTTCTATTCCTATTATTCTCAAATTAGGTCTTTTCATGGTGTCCCAGATTTCCTGAACATTTTGAGTTATGGCTTTTTTAGTTTTACTATTTTCTTTGACTGATATATGTATTTGAGCTACTGAGACTTCCACTTCAGAGATTCTATCTTCCATCTCTTGAACTCTGTTTATTATGCTTGTATCTGTGGTTCCAGCTTTTTTCTTCAGGTTTTCTATTTCCATCTTTGCCTCATTTTGTGCCTTTTTTATTGCTTCTATTTCAGCTTTTATTTCAGCTTTTATTTCAGCTTTTAGTTCCTGGCATGTTTCTTTCATAGATTTTTTTCATCTCTTCCAATTTTTGGTTTGTATTTTCTTCTATTTCTTTAAGGCTATTTTTCATATCTTCTTTGAGAGCTTCGATGATTATCAAAAAGGAATTTTTGGTGTTGCTTCCTTCTGTTTCCTCTTCATTGCTCAGTTCAGGTCTTGTATTTGTAAGATAGCCACTCACTTCTGGAGTTACCATGTTGTCCTTTGTATCATTATGTAATTTTTTGCACTGGCGTTTGCCCATGGCTTCAGTGTTTCACGATTAGATGGCTCCTGGTCAGTTGTGGCACTCGGATTTGTGTGCCTCCTGTCACCCCTCTGGTCAGGGTCTGAGTGTGTCCTTCAGAGACCCCTGCAGATGTTGGCTTGCTCAGTTCGAGGTGTCGGTGGGTAACCGTGCAGCTTCCCTCAGCAGGAGCTGCGGTCTGGTGACCTGCAGAGTTTATCCGCCCCTGCTCCAGAGTTAACTGGGACTCTGCAGATTGCACTTGGTCCCGAGAGCGGAATCGGAAGCTATGGGAGCTCAACTCTCCCTCCCAGGCTGGGATATAGGTGTTTGGGCCTGGTGACCCCTCCTCACCTCTGGGCGGGGTCTGAGTGTGTCCTTCAGAGACCCCTGCAGATGTTGGCTTGCTCAGTTCGAGGTAGCAGTGGGTAGCCGTGCAGCTTTCCTCAGCAGGAGCTGTGGGTCTGGTGACCTGCAGAGTTTATCCGCCTCTGCTCCAGAGTGCGCTGGGACTCTGCAGATAGCACTTGGTCCCGGGCAAGTCTTAAGTTCTTAATATATTTTAAATACCATATTCTGTATGTCTTTGAACTGTTTGAAGATTACCTATCCAATTAAAATAAATCTGTATACCTAAAAAATCCTAACATGACTATAAGTTTGATTATCATAGATGACTATTAAGCTGCATTTCTTAACTATACATTACAATTTTAAATGGGTTATAGAAACATACCTTAAATAAGAGTAGAAATATACATACAGTATAACAAAATTGACCTTAAATTTGTATCAGTAAACCAAAATCCATACCAATGTAAAATATTTTGAGATTATCAACTGATTTTTGGATTAAGTAAATTCAATATTCTATATCAGTACCCTCTCAGACCCAAGCACCTTTAAAAGTTTTTATATTTTCCCACCTCCCATTTCCAATCTCATAAGTTAAATAAATATTGTTTGAACTCTGGATGGATCCCAGAACACTTGAAGACCGCTGAAAAGGCGACCTCCACCTCCTGTTTCCTCCCCCAAGTCTGTGTCCAGTTCTCTCTCAATCCCAATCTCATTTATATAATTCAAGCCTTCATCTTATATCATTTGCAATCTTACTACTATCTCCCATCTCCCATCCTATTTCTGACCACTTAAGTCTTGAGCTCAGATTCCACCATTACCAGGGCTCTTCTCCCAAACATACGGAAGTCATGTTACAGGCTTCAGTAAAGCCCTGGGTGCCTACTGACGAAACTTCTTTCCATGGCACTCAAGACCACTCTTGTTACCTTACTTCCTCTACATACTCTAAGCTTGACACCCAGAAAACTTAAACCCTCGATAAGTAGGACATTTGTAGTGTTCCTGCTTCCCACACTTAGTATGTGTGAATATTCTTATATTTATTTATGTCTCACTTTGTCCAGTACAAAGTGAATGGTAGGAAAACAGTTTGCTAACTGTAAAATGCATTTGAGGTATTATCTTTAAATCATAGAAGTCACTGAATTTATGTCCTAGAAGCCCCAAGGGATGATAGGTACTATCCTTTTTCAGTGTCTCCTTGGTAGCTTGAGTATCCATGACAGTCAAGGGTGTCTGCTGGTTATATCCCATCACTTCAGAACAGTGAAGTCATCCCTTCAATGTAGAGAAGAGATAAGACCCTTCAACATTTACTTAAAATCCTGGCAAGCATGTGCTCACCTTATTATCCATAGTCTCTCTGAAAAAAAAAATTAGAGATAGTTTGGATTCTGCCCCAGTTTCTTCTCAGCTGCCTCACTGCCATATTGCACCCAGACCTCCGACTGTGAAATAATTTGCTACAGAGTCCTTTGTGCCCTTTATCTGCCTGATTTTAATTGAAACCTGGCACCAGTTCTGTAAGCTTTCCCACTGGGCTACCCATTTGTATTTCTTCATGATTAATAATTGTTAAAACATTGGGTTTTAGCTCCTCTTACATTGTCATTTTCTATAAAAGTCATTCCTTGATTTTATTACTGTAGATAAAAGCACATTTTAAAGTCTTGGTTTTGTAGGTAATAGATAATGTAATAATAGAGATAGCATCCATTTATTGAATAGCTACTATGTGCCAAGTATTATGTTAAGCACAATTAATGTTATCTCCAATGTCCTTGAGAACAAGCCTACTAAAATAGAGGTTAGTAGCATCTTATGAACAAGGTAAGTTTCAGGAATGTTTTCACTAAGTAGTGACTTAATCAAGGTCCTAGAATTACTAAATGAAATTTGACTGTCTTACTAAGAACAATAATCAATAAGAGGGACCTCCTGAAACTGAGAAGCTTCTGTAAAGCCAAAGACACAGTCAATGAGACAAAAAGACAGCCTCCAGAATGGGAAAATATTTTCACCAACCCTACAAGTGACAGATGATTGATTTCTAAAATATATAGAGAACTCAAGAAACTAGAGCCCAAAACCTTGAATAACCCAATCAAAAAATTGGGTTCAGAACTAAAATGGGAATTCTCAGCAGAAGAATTTCAAGTGGCTGAAAGGTACTAGAAAAACTGCTCAACATCTTTAGCCATCAGAGAAATGCAAACCCAAATAACTTTGAGATACCACCTTATACCTGTCAGATTGGCTAAGATAAAAGACACAGATGACACCCTATGCTGGAGAGGGTGCAGAGCAAGTGGATCACTCCTCCATTGTTGGTGGAAGTGTAAACTTGTTCAGCCACTCTGGAATGCAGTATGGCAGTTTCTCAGAAAACTGAGAATCAATCTCCCCAAGGATCTAGCAATACCACTTCTGGGCATATACCCTAAAGATGCAAAGTCACACTCCAAAGGCATTAGCTCAACTATGTTCATAGCAGCATTGTTCATAATAGCAAGAACCTGGAATCAATCTAGATGCCCATTACCTGAAGAATGGATTAACAAACTGTGGTACATCTACACAATGGAGTACTACTCAGCAGTAAGAAAAAATGATATCCTAAAATTTGCAGGCAAATGGATGGATTTGGAGACTATCCTTCTGAGTAAGGTTTCAAAAACCGAGAAGGATAAGCAGGGGATGTACTCACTCATTAGTGAACTTTAAGCAAAAACATTCTTATTTCATTGAAAGATGATGTGTAAATAAAGTGACTTAAAACACACACACACACACACACACACACACAAACCTTCTAGTTTGACTGTAGTAGGATTGCTTAGGAGGAATTTGTGGTGACCATAGTGCATCATCCATGGACATTAGCTGTGACCTACTGTGTTTTCTTCATCTGTAGCTGAGCCTAACTTGGCTTGAGGAGCTTTAGATCTTACTTTTTATGTTTCATGTATTTTAGAGAAAAGAGAAGTCTTATTACTGTATGGGTTTTTGTTAACTATTCTGAATGTTTTGCTTTTTATATAATGTTTGATATTGATTTTCAAAAAGACAATTAAAAAATAATTTCAGTGAAATCAGAGTTTATCCTAATTGGAATTGAGAACCACTTCTATGTCTAAAGTTGTGAAAAACCAATTTTACCACCAGTCCTATGGCCTAGGAACTCAGAGTGTGTAGAGAACAGGAGGGAGGCAGGTGTTCATTGCCATATCTCTCTAAGACTAAGAGTGAACTGACTTCTTTGGGGATGTTTTTCATGGGCATGCACCCTGAGGATGTCTGTGGTCCTGGGGTATCCCATCTCATTCATGTCACCTGCCTTCTCTAGGAATAGTGTCATGGGATAAACACTGAGTTTCAATTTGGTCAAGACAGTCAAATTTCTTTTTTTATTATGAATAAAGTCTCATTTTTTATCCATGTATCCCCTTGTTCAAACTCCCTTCCCCCTCCCACCCCTCCCAGTGACTCTCTCTTCTCCCCATCTCCTTATCTCCTCCTCAGCAAGGGAGGTCCCAAGGTCCCAAGGTGGCTTAGTTCAGCATCCACTAAAGGCAAATCCTCTTTCCTCACCCCAACATCAGAACTGGGGTCCTCTGGAGGGAATGGGCTCCAAGGTGCCAGTCCAAGGTGTTTCAGATCCCAAGCTGTTCAGTGGTTATGGTTTGCAGGTTGAGAATGCTTTGCTTTGCGTTGGGAATGCTTTGCTTTTTGTTTAAAGTCCACTAATGAAACTAATTTTAGCCACATCAGCAGTCATCTCACTGAGAAACTCTAGAGCATTCACAACAAGGAGGGTAGGCTTCCAGTCAAAAACTCAAATGACTAAATAAATAAATAAATAAATAAAACAAAAACTCAAATGACTAAATAAATAAGTAAACAGACAAATAAATAAATAAATAAAACAAAAGCTCAAGTGACTAAATAAATAAATAAATAAAACAAAAAGTCAATTGACTAAATAAATAAGTAAATAAATAAATAAAACAAAAAGTCAAATAAGTAAATAAATAAATAAAACAAAAACTCAAGTGACTAAATAAATAAATAAATAAAACAAAAAGTCAAATGACTAAATAAATAAGTAAATAAATAAATAAAACAAAAACTCAAATGACTAAATAAATAAATAAATAAATAAAACAAAACTCAAATGACTAAATAAATAAATAAATAAAACAAAAACTCAAATGGCTATATAAATAAATAAATAAATAAATAAAAACAAAAACTCAAATGACACATGCTTGTATGGAAGATTCCCAAGATAGATTATGAAGTGATAACCAAAACCAAAACAAGTTGTATATTTACTTTTGAACTTAATTTATTACTTAAAAGACAGTAATAAAGTATTTATTTAGTGAGAGCAACAGAAATTCAAAAACAGTCACATGCTTCATATAGGTTAATTTCAGAGCAATAAACACAAAAGAGTTATTTATGGAGGTTGAAATGGTGAGCATTTACTTACATTTTTTTCTTATGTAATTTTCAGAAATTTTATGTTGGTAATGTCCATTTCCAACAATTGTTAATTGTTTTACAAGAAAACAAACCATCTTAAATTATTTGGGACTTGATGTGTGCTGTTGAACTAGCTGTGGGCAAAAGTCTAGATAAATCTGCCATTGCTGACCATTTTGGCCACCAGAATCCTTCCTTCTTCTGGCCCATCAACATCCTGGGAAATTTTAGAAATGACTATTCTTAACTCTCTAGCTTTGGAATTTCTCAATTCAATGAGTGGGCGACAGAGTTAATTACTTTCCTCTTCCTGCAATAAAATACCTCAACCTAAAGCAACTTATGGGGGGGGGAGCTTATTTTGGCTTATGACTCCAGAGGGAATGTCCATAGAGACAAGAAAGGGTGGTGGCTGACTAGAGCAAGAAGCTAAGGGATCATATCTCAGCACCACAGAGGAACAGAGAGCAGGGGTAAGTCAAGGCTAGAAAGATGCCAAACCTGCTGCTAAAGATGTATGTCTTTAGTGATGTACTTCTTCTAGGAAAGCTGAACCTCCTAAAATTCCATGATATCCCCAACACTGCCACCATCCATCCCTTTCTTCTGTAATGAAAGACAATAGGTTCAGGGGTACAATATGACCATCACTCATCTAATAGTTGGCACAGCTGCCAGGCCTAGCACAGTGAACTTCCCCAGTCTAATGTGTGGTCAATGCTTGCAAAAGAAATTTCACCAGGACAGAAAGCCAGAGGAAAGGCAAAGGAAACCATAGAAGTCAATAGGAAGGCTTTAACAGAGTTATTATGAGGGCACAAAAATGTAAAGTTGAAGATGGCAGTTGAGCCAAGCCAGTTAGGGAAGCAAAGTGGTAAGCCTGCTTTCATTTAACTACTTGAGAATCTGTTTTTAGAAGATTGCCTAAAGAATGTATTGAACATGTAGTGAGCTGATCACCTTTGAATTCTTCTTTTGGACATAGCATCCTGCTCTGTGTATGAAAGGAAGCACAGTGAGGATGCCATCTGTGTTGGTTAGAAAACCAGACTCTGTGTTTTTATTCTCCATCAGGAAAACTCTGAGTTCTCCGTGGAGCCTCGCCCTCTCCCTCCTCTTAGAGGTACACAGAACCCACAGCAATTATATCCTGATGACTTATTGTCTCTCTTGATTGGAGGGAGATTTGAGCTTTTGCTTCTCATTCAATTTGACTTGCTGATGATTTTATTCTTCCTGGCAGAGTTCAGGGCTTGCTTCATAGATGCTCTGCTTCTCTTCTAGTATGGCTTCCAAAATGGGAGTTAGCGACAGCAAAATACACTCCAGGAACTCTTTATTTCATTTTGTCAGAATTCATTATGGAATTGTGCATGAGAAATGGGGCAGTCAAGTTTATTTTGGAACAGGGCTCAGGGCTGTCTCACCAAGCTCCATATGACATAACTAGGCACTTACCCAAAGAGAGGGAGCTGGCAGCTAGCCAACCCATTCCATACAGTCTCCCCAGAACACTATCTGAATATATGAATCTGTCCGCACATACTTATCTGTGGGCATTACATGTGTCTCTCTTCATTACCATTTTTCCTCTCTAATTATAAAGCCAATCTGCCCCAGAAATCTGGGAAACCCATGGGAAAACAGTAATGCACACACTAAAACCCTTGTGGACAGGTTAGACAAAGTATTTCCAACCTAGCCAGGATATGCCACAAACACAAGATGAAATTTCATGTCTCTGCTTTCCAAAAGTAATCGTGACTATGAAACTTGCTGAACTAAGAACTGAAAAAGGTTTTTTTTTTTTTTATTTTAGATAGCTTATTAATTTGGAATAGTTTTTTCTATCCATATTCTATCTATCAGAAAACAAATATTGTGCCTAAAAGTCTGCTATGTCCTCTAGGTGAATGGCATCGATCTCCGTGGAGCCTCTCATGAGCAGGCTGCTGCAGCACTGAAGGGGGCTGGGCAGACGGTAACAATCATAGCACAATACCAACCCGAAGGTCAGTCCAAGTGCATGCTTTGAATCTTCCAGAATTCCTCTTTGTGGCTACAGTCGTGACTGTCGATGCTAATGTTGACCAAGATCAGTAATGTTTCTATTAAACTGGTTACAATGAAAACTTGATTAATGTCCCCTAAATTACACAAAATTATTACCCCTAATATTTTAGAAGAACATGGGGTAGTTAGAAAATTTCATATGAAAAGATGAACTCAAATACTCAAAATTTGTGCCAGCTTTATTGCATTTATATTCTTACCTGATCATCAATGGATAATGGAAAAGCAAATTCTTCACAATGTGTTAAGTAGACTACTGTTTTTCCTCAATTTACTCAACTTAATTCTCATTAATGCTAATATGTCTTTAGATCTTCCACCCACTTCTCAGCTATACAGTTCCCTGGAATCAATAACTGAAAAAAAAAAAAATCAGGTACTTGAAAAGATGCTGCTGTTACCAGTTCAATTGGCCAACTGAATATTGATGACCTATCCCAAATGGGATTAACTTTTTGTTTAAACATCTGTTTCTGTGATTAGAATGATTCTCAGTGATAAACTGGGATATGAACTGTATGTGTGTGTGTAAAATGATCCTTTGCTAATGAAACATAAACACAACACTGTGAGGTTATATCTTGTGCCATAAAAACAGGAATATGGCTTCCATCTTCTCCAAATGCAAGTTACTTGGCTAAAAACATAAAGTATTCAACAGCTGAGGGTGACATTATAAGCTATGAAAGAAGAGTTCCATGAGCTGGATATAAAGAACTCCTTTGTCCTTTTCGGATGATTCCTCATTAACCTTCCCCTGTGTGTTCTGTGGAAGGTTGAAGTTTGTTTGGGTCTTGCTTGCGACAGTCTGGGCTTTATCATTATAGGTGGACAGCATGTTCTTCAAAAGAATGAAGAAAATACCTCCTTTTTGTGTATACTAGCATATAGGTTCGATTTTTGCCTGACTTTAAATCAGAATTTGCAAGCAAGTTAAACTTAGCTCTTTAATGAATGCATTGTCCTGTCAGCCTGTGTCATAGGACCGTAGAACTGATAAAGACAGAATGTACAGTGGTCAAAAATCAGGTGCATGATGAGCACACTCTTCCTAGATTCTGCTTGGAAGTCTTTGTGCTTTTTAAATACTGGTGCAATTTTTCCCTAATAGGAGTGAGAGTTTCAAAAGTATTTCTTATAAAACAAAAAATTTTTTAAAAAACCCACTGATTTAGAATAACTTAACAAATTCTTTATTACTCATAGTGAAAACTGCATCATACTATCATCCATATTTTCAAAGGTGTTTCCATTTCATTCTTGAACCCTAAGCCCTTCACCATAAAGTCCTGTGCTATTTTTCTGTTTCTGAAAATGTCACCTCAGCTAATTCTACAGATAAGTTAATAAGATGGTTTGAACCCTGGCTATACTACCAGAATGCTTACTCATTGGATGACTGAAAACTCTAAAGGTTTCACTGAAGCAACTATATTCTAGTTTCATCAGGATAAATCTCCATGCTTCCACAGAGCCTGCTCCAGCTTTCCTTTAAGTGCTATACTCTAGCAGGATAACAGACTCCACTTCATCAAGATGCAAATGAAAAGCATGTCTTAGGAATCACATCAAATGATGGTCATAACTAACAAAACCTGCAAATAACAAGTGTTTTTCAGGATGCCAACATACAGAATGGAGTCACAGGATGAAGTCCCTGTTTTAATAGGGCCTAATGGGCAACAGTTGGAAATGAGGTGGTAGCAACAGGAAGCAATCAGTTTTATTCTCCTCTTTGCAAATTTTCAGGGTAGCCAAGCCTTAAAAGAACTATTGTTTGGAATGAAAGATTGATTAGATTTTTGTTTGGGGTCTTTAAGGTCATTTAAATTGCAAAATAGCTCAAGGAAATAACTGACAATTTACTTTTAAATTAACAAGTGAACTGAAGAGTATGCTATTAATGCTATAAACTTTCATTAGAGAATTCACTTTTTTCCTTCCTTTGTTTTTTCCTTTCTTCCTTTCTTCCTTTCTTTCTTTCTTTCTTTCTGAGACAGGATATCTCTGTGTAGCCTTGGAGCCTGTCCTGAAACTTGCTCTATAGACTAGGCTGGCCTCAATCTCACAAAGATCCATCTACCTCTGCTGTGATTAAAGGCGTGCACTGACTCAACAGTGAATTCTTATCAGAACTCTTTCATTTCTGTCACTATTGTAGTCTCTCAGATAATGGCTGAAATTTTATTACACTTTTCTTTCTTTCTTTTTGTTTTTTGTTTTGGTTTTTCGAGACAAGGTTTCTTTGTTTAGTCCTACCTGTTCTTGGAACTCATTCTGTAGAGCAGGCTGTCCTCAAATTCAGAGATCTGCCTACTGGAATTAAAGGTGTTCCCCACCACTGCCAGGCTTATTACATTTCTTCTGGAGTGGCCAAGAACCCTATAGACTCCTAGGTTGAAAAGACAGATCATTGGATAAAGAACTCCTGAAGACTTGGACTTGAATCTCCAGAATCTACATAAACCCAGACTGGTAGTGTACATCTGTAATTCCAGCACACCCACAAAGAGATGGGAAATGGAGAACTAATTCCCAGAAACTCACAGGCAAGACTGATGTATACACTTGCAAACAAGAGATCCTGTCTCAAACAAAGACAAATTTGGGTCTGACCTCTGAAGTTACCCTCTGACCCCTACTACACTCAATGACATGTGCATACTTGCACTCACATCCATATATACACACATGTATCTCTCTCTCTCTCTCTCTCTCTCTCTCTCACACACACACACACACACACACACACACACACACACACACACGGAAGAGAGAGACAAAAATAAAAAAACTAGGCTTCTAGTAAATATATTTTCACTTTCAAGTTACTTAATGGGGAAGCCATTCAATGCTTTATTCAACATCCCTACATACTCAGAAATTTTGTCTTCTACCTCAAGTATATCAAATGCTGTTCATTTCCAAGTCATTTTATACCTTCTAAATAGAGATAACCTTATTATTTATAATGGAAACCAGTTCCCAATGAATATAAGTGACATTTATGGTAATAGCCCTATCTCTAAGAATTATAAAATGTCACAGAAAGAATAAGTCTGCAGGGTCCATAACAACACAGAAATAGCAGATTGTAGAAATGTCAGGATGGAACTACACCTTGAAAAAAATGGGAAAATTTGTACTTTTTTATTAAAAAAAGGAGAAAAGAATATATTGCTGAGTTTCAAGATTATTGGTTCCATAAAAGCTAACATCACCTGTGTTCTGCTCACTGATAATGTCTTTCTGGTGCTACAATAGATATTTCTTCAAGATTTGCTAACCTAGTAAGTGAGAGTTTTATAAACCTTAGTATTTGTGTTTCCACTCTGAGATATTGGTGATCAGAGGAAAGCTTCATTTTTATTTACTTGGACTTTCACTTTTGTTTCAAAGATTAAAAAAAAACAATACTGAAGAAATGTATGTTGAAAAATACCAAATGTTAAATTTTTATAGTTTTTAGCACAGATTTCAAATAATTATAGTTATCATAATATAGCAATGAATGTCTTCTTTGGTGAATTTTGTGCTACAAAGCAAAATTATGCTTAAAATGAATATAGTCCTTTGTATCTACATCACCCTGTCCACCATCAGTTTCATTCAGTGTGTAGATCAAAGTAGTGGTATCTGCTTATGTAGACAATGAAAGGGCCTGATTTCCGCTACCCTTTTTTCTCCAGTATGGTACTTAAATTCCTGAAATTAAAAACCCAAAGACTTAGCCAGGCTGTGACAGCACATGCATTTAATCCCAGCACTCAGGAGGCAGAGGCAGAGGCAGGTAGATCTCTGAGTTTGAGGCCAGCCTCATATACAGAGTTCCAGAACAGACAGGGCTACATAGAGAAATCCTGTCTTGAACACTCCCCTCCAAACTCAAAAACTCCTGAGTCTAGATTGTTAGATGAAACTGAGGCAGCCTGGCCATGGTTTCACTTACACATTCAGTATGCCAATATTCTTCTCTTTTTCTGGACTATTCCTATGCTTCCATGTTCCAGGGAAATGACAAAGCAGTAAATCCCTTATGAGTTGGATGATGCCAAGCAGCATAAAGACAAGAAGTAAAGATAAGAGTGACAGGGAAATATTTAGTGACACGGAAAGCTGTGTTGATGAGATATTTGAGCAAGTATCTGAAAGAAATGAGTGACTCACAGAGACAACTGGATAAAGAAATGATTTATTGGAATATCCCTCTACCAGATGTGGTACATGGGCCAGCAACACGGACAAGTGTTAACCCAACTTTAATAAGCCATAATTTGCAATCTACCAAGATATCTAGATGACCTGTGATTATTTTAAAGTTTGAGAAGTAGCTCTGGTGTACTTGGGTCCATGCAAGCATTGTCTTTTCATACTACTGAATTCAGTTTCCTCTATCTCCAGCACTGAGAGGTCACATAAAGCTATATTAACAGGTTTAGTTCTGGTGTGTATCATTCAATGATTGGTCCTAACCCATTAGTTTTGCTAGGGATGGATACAACTGCAGGGGATTCCAGAAGCTTGTGTGTCAATTCTACTTTGCATATGTCATCCCTCTATATAATATAGATTATCAAGGAAGTTCATGTTTTTGCTAGAACTCCTTAAGCAGCAAGACACTGAACCTGGTCAGATGTCAGTGTCTACAGTGTGGCCTCTACTGGAGGTAAGGAACAAAAGAAGAAGATGACATGAAAAAAAGAATGAATGGACCAAGTCAGTGTCTGTAGGCATCACTATAGAACTTCCTAGAGTGATTTATTACATTTTTAAATCAGAAACTCATTTAAATAATCTTGTTCATACCTACTAAGTCATAAGAATAACTCTAAAGGAATAGAATATACTTCTTTTATCAAAAGATGAAACTGTGATCTTACTGGGACTACCCATGGAAATAGAAGCTTGATATTAATATATCTGAAGAAAATGAGTTCTATAACCCAATGTTTCTCAAAAATGTGAATACATACACTATAGAAGAGCATATTTACCTTGTGAGATGTAATCCTTTCTTTAAATCAATGTGTCTGTAGTTTTATGCACATGAATGAGCAGCTATGGCATACAAAAATGTTTTACCAAGGCAAATTATTGTATCTTAAATGTCCAGGCAAGACTGGCAAAATCCAGCTGTGAAACTTGGTCACAAATTACACCAAATCATAGAGTATTTAAAAAGAGCCAAACTCTGGCCGCGGAAGGGAATACTTGTGTTCTATGCTAGAGTACAGACCTTGTGCTATTTGATCTGTATGAGCTCATGTTCTCATATGTTTTAAATGGATAAGGTAGGTGAGATACTTTCAGAAGAACTTATATAGATATTAAATGCAGACTCAAAAACAAAAGAGTCCTTGATCTCAGGTGATATAGTGCCATAAACTTCACTATATGAAAGTTTTCTCACAAAGATTGTATCTTCTCTTTATACCTTCTAATGCAAAAGAGTAAACAAATGAACTGGAATCTGTGCAGTTTAATCACTAAGAATAAAAATTTGAAGTTGTTAGCATCCTCCAATATGATCTCTTCTGATCCTTCATTTGACACACTGCAGGACTGAAGTTTAGTCCGTGTCCACATGGGAGAGGGTTCTATCTTAAAGCTATACTATCTTCTGAAGCAGAGGGCAGCTAAGTATTTCTGGTCTCCTTATTTCTTTGAATTCACTATAGTTACTGACAATGCTCTGTGCTTAAAGAAAATCCAGTAAGAGCTTTATAATCTAAGAGCATAAAGGAATCAAAAAATTCTCAGGGGTGGTAGGGCTTCTCCATTTTATTATCAGCTGACAATTAGTTGTTGTTTGTAACTTATGGTTAATATTAGATATTTAAGCAGCTATATTTTATTTAAAAATACATGCCAGCCTGGAAATACTAATACTTCACTAAATACCTAAAATATATTAAGATTTCTTCTTCTCCAGTATAACTCACTCATGCACTGCCCTTCACCCATCTAGCCATCCATCCACTAAATCATCTGTCATCAATGAACTTATCCTTACATGCTTTAAAATGTCTAATATAGTACACTTTTTAAATATGTTACATTATCTTTAGCCTTATTAATGAGTGGTATATTTATAGTCTTAATGGACATTTGGCAGGAAATTTTACATGACACTAGAATTTGTATTGTTAGCAATATGCTTCTCTACAACCATATCTGTCTATGTATTCCCACTTCCCCACTATACACACATACAATAATAGGTAATACTTGAACCAACAACTAAAAACTGTCCACAGGGCTGCAGAGATAGAGATCAGAGGATAACAGCACTGGCTGCTCTTCCAGAGGTCCTGAGTTCAATTCCCAGAAACTACATGGTGGCTCAAAACTATCTATAATGAGATCCAGTATCCTCATTTGGCACGCAGGCAGACATTGTACATATAATAAAAAAACAAAAGCAAAAACCTCAAATTCTCCCAAGATACTCCTTCACTCAATGTACTCTTTCCCTGATGTCTTAATTGTTAGTTTCCTTCATAACCTCATCTAACACGCAGCACTACAGGATATGACTATGCAGAGTATATATAGATATGTGGGAGTTTTTTTTCCATATACCTTGATGATTAATAATGCTGAGTCTGTATTCTTATGCCAAAAAACTACTTTGGACCCTGAGCAATTCAGCCAGAATAGAATCAGGCATCACTTTTTTGACTTGGAAATCTCCACTGACCTCATTATCTATTCTTGAAATGTTAAATATCAAACTCACATCAAAGAGACTAAAATCTGTTGTTTTTGTTACTTTGGAAGGGGGTTCCCTTGGCATCTACTAACATAAATTACTCAATACTAGAAGGAGTCAAATAATCCATGTGCTAGAAATAGTCTGACAACCAAGGTCCTTAGATCCACACATACCATTTGTCATACTTAAATCAAAGGCAAAGAAATAAATGGTTTTAAAAGCATTCCTAGCTATAATACTACAAAGATAGAACAATCTTTATTACCTAACCCTTATATTTTATACAAAAGTTTATTTATCAGGAGACAATACTGAAGAAGGGTCTAAACCCAAATAGATTAAAATACCTATTAAACTCAGTCCATTCTTGGTATTCAGTGAAGTTGGCCAAATCATCTGTTTGAATAGCCTCTTACTTAAGCCAGTTTGAAAATTTAACAGCAAGTAATGAAGCATTTGTTTCTCCAGCCCATTACTCTATAGCCAGTATCTTATTGATTATGCTAAATACACACCACTTTTCCGAACAATGATTCCCTGTGTTTGGAGATTAATTTAAGGCTGACAGAGTGGTTGAGATTCAGTCAGATATAGCTCTGCTGGTCTGAAACTAACTATGGCAAGATTATCCTTAAGACTCCTAAGCTGACATTTTATGAAATTTAACTTGCAACCTTTTCTAATTAAGTACATTATCAAAGAAAAAAATATAGTAAGCAGGTAATTCCTAAGGGTCCCCTTTTTACTTCTTACCTTTCAAAGATGTAGAAATTCTGCTTCACATACTGGCAGAAAGAGAAGAATTTATATCTGTAAGTTGCTCTGTGTTCTATAGGACTTGAGCTTTTTACATTTTAAGTTTAATTCAAAGAGAAGTGCTTATTTCTTTTAGAGAGTTTTAAATTATCAACTTATTGTGCATGGCTCTTAATTTTAGGCCCTTTGTATCCAAAGTTTACCAGTTGCATAAATTAAAAAATAATTTCTGATCTTTAAAATAAATTTATTGAGGCTAAAAGGAAGTAATATGAAAAAAATCTATTTCATGAAGCCAAGTATACAGAATGCTGATATAATGAAAATATTTTGACTTCTTAGAATTACAAATAGTAGCAAGTTTTGTATGGAAAAGTCAAGTCTAGAGAATATAGTGTCCATTTTTAGTGCCCATCTTTAATATGCTTTGTGGAATGCTAGTCCAAGTAGGATTCCTGGTAGATGAATTGATTCTACTGGGCAAGTCTATAGAAAGTAATTGTATCTAAACTACTTCAGTTCAAGATGACTTTTGTAAGCCTTTCTCTGTTTGCTCAGATATATCATTTTTCCATTGCTAAGAGTAACTTTATTTATTAATAAACAGAGGTACACATTGGGAACATTCAGTAATGGCAAAGCAAAACTCATTCATTCAACTGGCATTCTTTAAGTAAGTCCAATAAGTGGCAGGCAGCCCTGGCTATTGGAGGTAGAATTAGGTAGGAGTACCAGACATAACCACTTCACTAATGGGCCTACAGTCAGACAACTAACATCTCGCTGGTGAGTTACAAACACTGTTGTGCATGCTATAGAGACAGAAGAGAATGTGGGTATTCACCCTTAGCACCTAGATACCCAAGTGTATGCAAAACCAGATCAAACAGGATTCTGTGACCTAGATTGAAAGGTTGAGAAAACAACCTCTGATGCTTTCTCTAATCTGCAGGATGCGGAGGAATTAACACATCAAAGCACAGCAGAGGGGATACAGAAGATTGTTTTGAAGGAAACAGTCTATGGGACGGGAGAGGACTGCAGGACTGAAAACAAACTATAGAAAGCTAAAGAAACATAAGATATAGGACCAAGAGAAAAGCAGGCTACATCACACAAGATGTAAAGTTTGAGTCTTCCCCTGAAATCAATGATAGGTTACTGAAATGATTTAAAAACCAGAATGGTAGGATCAGACTTGTTTTTTAAAAAAATATTTACTAAATGAATAATGGCTCAGTGAGCACTGTATAGGCCAGAGTGGATTACAGAAGGCCTAACCTGGGGAACTCTCCCAAGCCTCCAATGAATGCCTAACACCTCAGAGATCAATAACTACATGCTATGAAAAAGTATATGGATTCTCTTTCTTACCTCTACACCCACCCAAAATATCTTAACTCTTGAGCTGATAAAATAGACCAGTAGGTGAAGGTGCTTGCTACCAACGGGTAAATTTGAGTTTGTCCCAGGGAGCCACACAATAGAAGGAGAAAGCAGATTCCTGTTAGTTGTCCTCTGACCTCTACACCTATGCTATGGTACATGCACACCTATATGCGTACAAATACACACACAGAAACACACATACATACAATAAATAAATACAATATTAAAATGTAATTACTTATTTACTGAGAGTGTTTTTGGATGTTGGTTAGCCATGAGTCACTGAAAATGCATAAAGAGAAATCTGACTATTCCAGAGGAGAAATAATGTTGGCTAGATCAAAGGTGCAGCAAAATGGGAAGAAATTAGACAGATTCAAGAAGAGAATAGGTGAAAAAACCATCAGATTCATTGGTAGGTTTAATGATGAGCCATAAATTCAGTTGGCCCCATGATGTATATCTTTAATCCCAGCACTTGGAAGATGGAAGCAGGATGATCATGAGTTTATAGCCAACCTGAGCTACACAAGATATGTCTCATGTAAAATTAAAACTATAAATTGAAAACTTTGGAAGTCTTGAGTTTGAAGTTTGGCTCTGGGGAAAGTTATAACAACAAACTGACATAAAGGCAAGTAGAAGGCTCACCAGTTACTAGCTAGGAAGTCTAAAATTAGTGGCAACCTCTCTGTAGGTAGGAGTGGATTCACCTCCCAAAGTTGCCAAAAGAATTGGAGAAAATGGACAGAATATTCAGAATGTGGTAGACAAACCTTTAAATTGTGATTTCTTCCAATGTGGCATATGTATGTGTCCACTGTGTGCTCCACTCTGCTCTGATATGGATTTAGTATAATTCTCCATTATTGATTTTTGGGGTGAGGAGTGCAGGGATAAGAGCTATTGTCTGACATGTACAAGGCTCGGGAAAATATTGATCTTCAATATTAAAAAATAGTTGCTTCGGGGTACCTCATCAGTCAAGAGCATTGGCTATTCTTTTAGAGGACCTGAATTCAGTTTCCAATACTTACATGCTGCCTAACAACTGTCTGTAACTACAGTTCATGGCCTGCAAGGCTACCATGCACCCAGTACACATACATACAAGTGTCCAAAATACCCATACACATAAAGTAAAAATAAATTTAAAAATAGTTGCTTCATTAGAACTAATGCCCAAATAGAACCAATGTCCAAGTTTTGTTGTGGTTTCTGTAGGAAAAAAATAAGTAAATAAGCAAATTTTTTATCTGGATAAACCTAAATATTGGCCTTGAATTTTTTCAGATATGGAATACACTAAGTAAAATATAAAATATTAACTAGCACAAGAGTAAGACTTTGCCCCAAAATCAGAATAATAGCATAAACATTGAATTTTTCTTTTAATATGACCATCAATGTACCCAGCATCCTACAAATTACCATGGGTACAAGTATCCCAAAAGAAACTTCCATTTAATTGTTCATCTTTAATAGCTATGGCTTCCTAGGAAAAAAATGGAACACTTAATATCCTTTAAAGAGGTCACTAGGATCCAAAGGGATATGAAATAAGGTTAACATCACCCCTTCTTCATTTGCTTCATGCAGTAAACATCTTCACATGAAGATACTTATAATAATCTTTCTTCAGTATATGATAATCTTTACTTTTATCTTAATCCCTCTTGTTTAGGGTCACCAAGAAATGACTTTATAAAATGACTGGCTTATTTAGTAGTGTAGAAAGTTATACTCCCTATGATTTGATTCAAATATTTCTATGTTCTTTTAAATAGTTAATTTCTAAAAAATAAATAATATACATGTTAGAAGATGCTTCCAACAAGCAAAAGGAAAAATGGTGAATTTTAGTGACAAGTCCCCTTTGTCATACAGTCAGCACTAAGTGCTAGAAATACTAAAGGCACTCTAGAAGAAGCACATTTATCTACAAAAGTTGCTGTTGTAGGTAAAGGCCAGTAAGGAAAAAAATATATCCACAGTGCCATCATCAAAACATCACTAATAAAAATCCAAATAAATGAAAATGTGGAAAATGTTATGCTGAGGAATAGGGACATAAAGCAGGAGAAATCATGAACATATTTTTTTCCTGACACATACATACATACACATATATACATACACATTGAATATAATTATTTCATATATATATATATGAAAGTAAGGTTTGTTTCTATTTCTTACCTGTTTGGTTTGTGGAAGCTTTTGTTATTTAAAGGTCAAATATTTGTTTTTTGAAGCTGTTTCATTATCTGAGCAGTTAAATTTCTCTCATGAGTTGAGCTTACTCATTACAGTTTCAACCTTTGTCTTTCCTGTGATCAAAAACATAAAGGAAAAAACTTACAGACAGCTTAATACTGAAAAATAAGCTATTAATAATATGCAATTATAGTAACTTGAACATCAAACATAAAGTATCTTATTTAATAAAATAAGAACTAATTTCAGGAGGAAAACATGTACTTGTCAAGCCTACACTATGTGTGAGGCTTTATTTTCTTAGATACTTTTGAACTTAAACCACATATTTGAATGTCTGCCTCTCTTAGCATCTCCTTCCTGGCTATAGTCTTTCCTTGCATGTTATGCTCAAATGTTGTTCGTTTGATGTTTCTTCTTAATTTTAAATGGGCAGGGGAGGTGCATGTGTGCTGTGGGACACATACAGAAGCAGTTCTTCTCTTCTTCCATCCTTAGGTACTGTCCAATCTTGAGCTCAGGTCTCCAGGCTTGTGCAATAAGCCCCGTTACCCCTTGGGCCATCTCATCAGCCTGGCATCTCATCTTCTGACATTCACATATTGATATTCCAGCTACCCCAAATTCCCTTCTTTCTACTTTTTCTGCTGCATTGGTGCTTGTTTTTTGTATTTTCTCCTTCCATCTTATACTTAATAGAAATACTTCACCTAACCTCTTCACAAACCATGAGCTTCATGGGGAAGATCATAAGATTCACGGGAAAGGTGCTGACTCCAGGAAGCAGCCAACAGTAACTAGTAATGGTTGATCAATGAAGATTTGTGTTGCCATGGTTTTTCTTTTTAATGAAAAAAATTCATACAATATACTCTGATCACAGTTTTCTGTGGTAGGATTATGCTGGTAATGTTGTAAATATTTGTGCTGCCTATGGATTTAATAAAAAGCTGATTGGCCAAAGGCAAACAGGAAGTGTTGGCAAGGCTACCAGCCTAAGAAAACTCTGAGTACAGGAAGAACAGAGACAGATACCAGACACAGATGCCAGAGTCTCCGGAGCTACCAGGAGATACAGAGGAAATGCTGCTCTGAGAAAAGGTACCGAGCCGCATGGCTAAATAAGATAGGTTGAGTTGAGAGGAAGGAGTTAGCAAGTTACATGCCTGGGCCCTAGGTCGATCAGAACAAAATTAATATAAACCTGTGTGTGATTATTTGAGGCTAAGTGGGGCTGAGAGTGGGACCTAAACCTTTGGTCCAGGCCCAGAAAGTCCAGGCCAGAACCTAATACAATAGTTTTCTCTCTCCCAACTCTTCTAGATCCTTCCAATGCCTTGCAGATCCTCTCTACTTTCTCATCCATCCAGCTCCATGCCCATTCTTTCTCTTTTCTTCAGCAAGCAAACAACAACAAAACAGAACAAAACACACACACACACGCACACACACACACACACACACACACATACATTAAACATGAACACCCAAAATCAGAAACCATAATTTCTAAGCAAAATACCACCAGTAGAATAAAAAAAAAAAGTGCTGACCAAACAAATCAACATAACACAAAAAGTCTACAAAATACCACCACGTTATTGTGTGATAGCTATTTATTTCTGGGCATGCAACTTGGCCTGAGTTATGGTTTGTATACCCAGTGAGACTCCATTGGAGAAAACAATGTTTACCTCTGAAAGTAGATGCTGATTGGAGATAGCTTATTGGTTAAGGATAGGAGCTCATGTTTTCTTACCTCTCTCAGAATTGGGACCCAATCTGCCTTGAACAAGCCTGTGCATGCCACTACATTCTGTATGTGTTTACATATGTGTTAGTCCTGTTGTGTCTGGAAGATTGCTTTCTCAGTGTCATCTATTTCCTCTGTCTCTTAAATTTTTTTCTACATCTTCTTCAGCATAGCTCCCTGAGTGCTGAGAGAAGGAAATTGATGAAGACATTCTATTTTAAATCAAATGTTTCAAAAATCTCTGTTTCTACCTGTTTTTGAGTTATGAGTCTCTGTGTTGCAGGGAAGCTATTGCAATTCTCTAATGACTGAGCCAGGCATTGATCTGTGTCCCAGCCAATGGAGGTCTCTATTAGAAAGTCAGCATTATATTTTTTTTTTATTAAACCTAAGTGTGGTGATATATTATGTATGCTCCAAGGAAAGTTGGCCTGAAAATCAGAGGACAGAACCTGCCACAGTTAGCCATAGGGGTCAGGGAGTGGTGGCTTATACCTTCAGTCCTAGCACTTGGGATCCCATACCTCTGCTCCCAGTGCTTGGGAAGCACACATGTCTTTAATCCCAGCATTAGGAAGTTTGAGAAAGGTATATAAGGCAGGAGGAGATGAGAGTTGGGCCCCTTTCCCTTTTGGCAGAGGACTCAGAGACATTTAGTCTGAGGACTCATGGAGACAGGATCTTCCACTTTTGGATGAGAAGTTGGCACAGTGAGAAGTGGCTGTGGCTTGTTCCTCTATCTCTATGATCTTTCAGCTTTTTCTCAATATCTAGTTTTGAGGATATTTTATTATTAGGATTCGTGCAACACCTAAGCATTATGAAAATGGGTTGTACTGTGTAGAAGCTGAATCCATTCCTTAAAATAAAAATAAAAATAAGTGAGAAACAGATGGGCACAAAAAAGACCCAGAAATGATCCACTCTATACCACCATGAATGGTCCACACACCAATAAACTAACCAGTTTTAAGCATTCAAAAACAATGCCAAATGAATATGGAGAGAACATATCACATTAATAATTATCACCATTATGGAGTGACTGGTATGTCTAAATCCTGATATGCCTTATGCCATTTAATCCTCATAAGGTATTAGATACATGGTTTTATCTTTATTTTTCAGATGAGAGAATTTTTAAAAAGCTGTATGATAATTAGATACCCAAAGCAAAATTTCCACAGTGGCCTTCCTAATTCTTCTGCTCATTGACAACACTACATCTCTTAGCAGGAAAATCTTAACTACCTCCTCCCTGGGTCCTCTCTTAATCCCCTCTGTCTTTGAAAGGTCTAAAAGGCCATGATCTTACAACTAAAGGAAGTAAGACACTTAGATTTCATAGCACTTCCCTTGAAAGCCTCATTAAATGTCTATCTGCAAACCTAAAGCTCTGCCAAGCTGCATTGTGCTGCTGAGCCTGCTCCCAATCTCCCCTTGACTTCAAGAAAGCACGTTCACATTGGCAAGATGTTGTATAATAAAATACACACCAAGTGTCTGAGCAATTGAAGAAAAGAGGGTAGTGATTAGGGTTTAAAACTGGATATAAAAAGAATTCAGATTACCCCCGAAGTACAGATCTCTGAATGTCATTCGTTCTAAATGGAACTGTGATGGGGGGGGGGGGGCGGCGCAGAGAAACGACATCTGAAAAGGTCATGAAAAGAAAAGTAGTAGCAATTTTGAATTTCAGTTAAATGGCTGAAATCTAGGGCATCACAAATGGAAATGCTCTGCCCTCACTCATCCTGATGCAGAAGCTGCTGTGATAGCAAAGGCTTGCAGTGCTGGGTGGTTGGCTTGAGAATTAGTGAATTCTGCTTGGACAGAATCATGCCAAATTATATAAAGTGTGCTGTTGAGGAACTCAAAAGTCGATCCCAAGGCAGCAGTACAACAAAGAGGGGGATAAAATGAAACAAGCATGTCTATCAGAAAAGAAGGATAAAGTTTATTGTCAGTATAAATATATTGTCTCTAAAAACAAGGTGAGATTATGAATATAATGGGCTTCCTTAGTAAGTTCATTAGAAAAAAATAATGCTTATAAAGAGAGACAAAGAATATTGGAGAACAGAGCCAGAATCCATGGCAGTGCTTCTGCTCCCTTCTAGCTGCACAACCTTTACAAGTCATTTGGTTTCTGTAACCTTTAGATTTCTCATCAAAAAAAAAAAGAATCAAACAAAAAAAAAAGAGATTAATAACACTCTAAAATAGTAAGGCTAAAACTGGCAAGCACATTATGCATGCCATACATTATTCTATATATTCTAATATTCACATTCCTGTAAGTCCTCCCTGGTTTTTTTGTTTGTTTTTTTTTTGTTGTTGTTGTTGTTGTTGTTGTTTTAAGAAATGATTCTCTTTAGCTGAGGTTGGCCTTGAACTTCTGACCCACTTGACTCTGCTTCCTGTGTGTGGAATTTCAGGGTGAGGTCCATGCCCGTTGATCAGTGTTCAGGACACTGTGTATGGAGACCGGCACTCTACTACTGAGCTGTATCTCCAGGATCAGCCCCCACTTTAGAGATAAAGAAGCAGAAGCATGATTTGGGTAAATAACTTCCCCAAGTCTGCTGCGAAGGAAAACAGGAGGGGCTGAGTGTCTGTTGTTGGTTCACTATTTCTCTTGGTAAAATAGGGTCTGTTTTAATTTCTTCATAGCCTTTATGAAGGCGTTCACAGCATTTACTATATAGCGTTACCTTTAAATTTTTTTGTTTATCTGTCTATAGTCTCCCTTAGGCCAAGTGAAAAATAAATTCCACGAGAGGAACAATTTCACTACCTTACTGATTGGCATAACCTTAGCAAGGAGAACTATAGCAATCATACAGTGTTCATAATATTATTTATGGCATGTTGAGTTATAATTGCTGTAACTATTGGAATACAATAATTCTGAGAAATTATAAAGATAAAAAAATCACAATTTAAAATATATATGTAAGGAAGGATTCTAAGACATAATAGTATATAAAAAGATGGCTAATAGTGAGTCCAGGCACTCTCAAAGATTAATACAAGGTTTGTTTACTAAAGATATTCTTAGCAATTACAAGGCACATATGTTTTTCCTCAACTGTCCTCAATGGAATTAAAGGCAGACACAGTCTCATTTTCCAAACTGATAAAAAGAAGAAACACAGTAAATTTAACATTGCTGTGGAGCCAAAAAGAAATACCAAAGACAGAGAGGCTTAACTCATAACTCACTATGAAAACAAGCAAATGACATCTCTCAAATTTAATCTTAATAGACATTGTTTAGAAGAAGAAAATATGATAACAATGTTGTCAGCATCTAAGTATCTGAGCAAAAAGCACCAAATCAAGGACATATTATGGGCATTATGATGTCAGGCACTTAAGAGTCCATGGGTGTTGTATTAAGTTTCTGGCTTAGACTTTCCAGTCTTAGCCCTGAGGTTCTGACCTGTTGACCTGCAGTCCCACAAGAACACACTCAGTCCCATAGAATAACATAGACACATATTATTTTTACACTGATCAGCCTAGGACCTAGGCATATTGCTTGCTATCTCTTGCTCTTAAACTAACCCATTTTGTTTAGTCATGTGGCTCGGTACCCTTTCTCAGAGCAGCATTTCAACTTCTTTTTTCTGTGTCTGTCTGTGGCATCTCCAGTGACTCTGAGGCTTCTGTGTTCTGCTTTGAGATGTTCCCAGAGTTTTCCTAGTCTGGTAGCCCTGTCCACACTTCCTGTCTGCCTTTGGCCAATCAGCATTTTAATTAAACCAGTAGGCAGGACAATTATTTACAATGCAACATAATTCTACTACACATAAGCACCTGCTTTTCATCCATTTAAGTACATCTACACCCCAGAGAAACATGCTCCATCACTTAACTGTCTGTGTATAGGCAGTGATTCCAATGCCTTTGCTTTCTAGTAGTGGGATAAGAAGATAATTTCTCTCCTTCCAGTTGGAGAAGGACACTTAAACAGGGGGTCACTTTCCTTTGCTAATCACTGAGCACAAGGACACAACACCTCTTTGCAAAGGCTGGCAAAGGGCCATTGGTCTTCTGTACATGTCAAATGATTGTTCTACATGCTGAACTCTAATCTGTGTTGAGGACATTTACTTCAAACTTCAAACTCTGCTGAAGCTAAAGGCTAAGGGGAAGAGTCCAAATATAGCCTTTAGTGCACAAATGAACACTTTTAAAATGTATATTCAAAGACAAACCCACAGCAAATGGTACTTTCCTGTCTAGACACCAAACAACAATATAAAAGCCCTAATTATTGTTGATGATGTATTGTGTCAAAAAAAGATAGATAGATTTAATTTTAAAAGGTGAATCTTAGGGCTGGAGAGATGGCTCAGCTGTTAAGAGCACTGACTGTTCTTTCAGAGGACATGAGTATGATTCCCAGCATCCATATGGCAGGTAACAACTGTAATTCTATGATCTGACACCCTTACACAGTTATACATGCAGGCAAAACACCAATTCACATAAAATAAAAATAAATATTTTTTTAAAAAGGAGTCTTCCTCCTTTGAAAAACAAAAATTAAGACATCAGAATTATTTATAATACAATCTGACCCTCAATTTTTTTATTAATTCCCCAGTTTAACAGTAATTTAAAAGATATAAAGCAGGGCTGAGAGATGGCTCAGTGATTAAAAACACTAGCTGCTCTTCCAGAGGTCCTGGATTCAATTCCTAACACCCATACAAAAACTCACACCTGTCTATAACTTCAGTTCCAGGGCTTCTGATATCCTCACACAGTTATACATGCAGGTACAACACCAATGAACATAACATAAATTATAAATAGAAAAGATATATAGTATTTGCTTTTGATGTTAATTTTTTCATCCTAAGAGTTTGCAAGTAGGTTGATAAGTGGCTGTTAGAGGTCCCACAGGGCATTCATTTGGCTCCCTTTTTTTTTTTTTTTTTTTTTTTTTTTCAATACCAGGACCAAGAACAATTAAAGAATGACAGAAAGAGAGGGTGGAGGGAGGAAGGGAGAAAGGAAGGAAAAAGGAAGGAAGAAAGAAAAACTTAAGAAAGGAGGAAGGAAGGGTCAGTCCCCAGCACCCCTTCCTTACATCAATACTCTATATCCTGAGGGTGGCAAGGGAAGGAAGATACCATTTTAATGATATAATGAAACACATATTTGAGCAAAGTGTTAAGGCTTTTTCCCAAAGCCTGGATTTTATCCAAGTCACTAACATCTAGGATGTATGTCTTCTCCACCTGCCAACACCTACCAGTCTCAGTTTCTGCAGTCTGAGGCTGAGTTTCTCACTTCTCACATCAGAGACAGCCCAAATACATCTTGACCTCAAAAGAACTGTCTAGGCAGTGGCTAAAATAAAGAGCAACTGTTGAGTGGATAAAGAAGCATTGTGGATAAGTGGCCACAGAATACTTCAGAGCCAGACTCCCTAGAATCAAATCCTAGACCCATCACTTATCAACTGTAAAACTTCCAACAAGGTTCTTAACCTCTCAAGGTAGAAGTCTCCTTAACTAAATCTTGACTTAGCCTTATAAAATTATATGAAGATTAATGAGTTGATATTTATAAGTTCTTACAATAATAACTTATTACAATGATAATAAGTTCTAAATGTGGACTTGGATGGAGACGCCCATCCAACTTCACTACCAAGGCAAGGCCACTGAGGTTAGCTTCCTAATATCTTGAGCACAAATCCTGGGGCACTGGCCAGAAAGAATCATAGTTTCTTTTCAGCACCAGTCATTCACATTGCTTTGATATAATTCTTATTCAGATATATCCATTCATACAACAGTCATACATTGAATGTACACAGTGCATCAACAACAAGTTCAAAAACTTGGAAAAAGAAGGGCTGAAAAATGTCCCCTCCCCCGACCACAATTATCACCTCTACCCACACTGTGATTTTTTCCCCCCAGCTCTATAGTTGTCTCAGTAGAGCTGGTAGGCAATGTTTGTTTTTTCCTCTGTTTCTTGGCCAGTGTTGTTTATCCGACATCATGAAACATGACTAGTTGTGATTCTATTTTGTAATGAAACTGTTTCATAAGAACATGAAATATGCAGGTGACATCAGCACAACTATTTGTATTGTCGGATGGAGCCTAGAGAAGCTAATAATGGAAGTCAAGATCCAAATGGTCCAGTCAGGGGCAGTGGGAACCTGTGAAACAGAAGACAATTTAAAGAGAAGAAACAGTGTATCCCCAAAGCTCTAGAGATGTGTGCTTCAGGGAGATAACCACTGTTATCCTTGGCAACACCAAAATCTTGACAAGGAGTATCTTATGAATTCAAAGCCAATCTTTGGGGAAAGTTTAAATGGACTTGTTATTTACAAAAAAAAAACCTAAACAAGTGATAACAAAACCCAACATGCACTGTTACTCACAGGGAAGTAATATCCTTCTGAGACAGGAAAAGGCAAGAAGAAGAAGAAGAAGAGAGGGGAAGAAGGGGAGGAAGAGGGGGAGGAGGAGAAGGAGGAGGAGGAAGTTGTTGTTTCTTGACTTGTTGACCTGCCAAGGCTGAGATCCTACCTGCAGAGATCAGTGGACAAATGCCCACCATTCCTCCCTCTGGCTCCAATTATTTTTCTCTTCTTGCCATCAGAAGACACACTGGCTCATGTTTATTGGTTTCTCTGGAGCAAGGTTAAGAAGGATGGAGACTCAAAAGGTCAACAGGCAAACTTTAAATCAGATAGGGAAAAGCCACTTAAACCTTGCAAGGCCTCTTATCTTGGTGCTAAGAAGTCTGTCCTTTATCCCAAGGATGAAGAGGCATTAAAAGATGTCAAGAAAAAGAGAGTTCTTTAAAAAGGCCTTTTCACAGTGTATTCTGCAAAAAAAAAAAAAAAAAAAAAAAAAATGACTGGAGAGGCTGGAGGAGGGGATCACAGGCCCCAGAGATGGAAGAGGCTGTGATAAGAAGCTGAGCTGGAAGCAGAGATTGGGAGGACAGGCTGAAATAGAGAGCCTCCAATATGAAGACAACATTTTTGTTCTGTTTGTTTTTATGTTAAATGGAAATAGAATAGAGAGTTACTGGGTGACAAAAATGAATTGGAAAAGTAAGCCATGTCAGAAGCATATTATTTGAGACTTAGGTCTGTTTTTCTCCTATGCAAATCAGTGACCCAAGTCATCCTATCTCTTTGAGGCTTAATTTTTTTGACTTTTCTTAATGGGACTATAAACCACAATCATTGTTCCTAGTGAAAACATACACTTACCTCATGTGGATATTTTAGCTAATGGACCCTCACAAACTCACAGAAAGTGGTTCATGATATGCCCAAATGTTGGTATTCACTGAGTTTCTTAATATTGAGCAATTCCTCTGTCAATGTCTTGGAATTGATGTTAATGAATAAAAGTCACTCCTCAGAGAGAAAGTTAGCATTTGCTCTGGCCCCCAAACATCATGAACCAAGCTGGACATTATCCACACTGTGAAAATTTAATAAAACATCTTAAGAGGTTTCAAGACCCCCTTTCTAATTTCCTATTTGTGCCTCTATATGGGGCAGAACTGGACAGAGCTGGAAATTACTGATGTTGTGATTATAAATTTGGGTTCTGTATGTCCTTCCTGGATTCCACAGAGTCTTCCCTAGAAAGGGCAACTCAATAGCTGATTCACATTAGCTACCAGAATAATATTTACTACAAAAGTAGTGATCAGTTTAAAATGACTCTGAGGAAAATCCACAAAGGATCCATCTACCACTTTATAATTTTGTACCAACAGGGACTGCTCTAGAGAATAAAGTTCTCATAGAAGCAAGTAGGATGACAGACAGCAACATGAGTGGAACAAGAACTCCCATAACCAAAAATCATTAGAAACAGCCAGATAGCAAACACATTTGCTAAAGCCCCCAAAGACACAGTGGTGTTAATTAAGAAAACCCCGTATGGTCGGGCAAGTTTTAGAAAGAGGTTTTAGAGGTCCCCTGTAAGCCGCTGCTCACTGTGAGCACTTACCATCTCCATCAGCAATCCTGGGCTCATGCAGGTCCCCTTAATTTGGACCACAGCCTCTGCCATTTACCCTTCTCATCTCTCCCTTTGCAGGCAGCTACAGGACAGCTCAGGGCTTCCTCCTCTGCTGTACTTCAGGTTCATTTCTGTCTGTCTCCTCAACCTGCTTGTACTTTGTCTATATGGATGCTTAAGATTTTTATTTTGTGTTGTAATGATTTATGAAATTTCCCCCTTTAGGTCAGAATCTTTCTGCTTCTTCTTTGGGTCTGGAATGGATTATATAACCATTACATAACTCATAGCTATCAATGGAATAGACGAAGCAATCAGTACTTCAATCAGTAAGTGAAAATCAAATGTGTCCTTTAAAGTATGCTTTCTTGGGCCTGGACAGGTCTGAGAAGTTAAAAGCACTTACTACTTTTTCAGAGGACCTGGATTGAATTCCTAGCACCCAAATGGCAGCTCAGAGCCATCTGTAACTCCAAGAAATTGGATGCTCTTTTCTGGCCTCCTCCAGCACTGTATGTGTGTGGTGCACTTATATACAGGCAAATACTTATTTAAAAATAAGTAAATCTTTTTAAAAATAGAGTATTTTTTTCTTTAGGCCAATCGAATGCATGTATTTTTATAATTTCTTCTCCACCAAAAGGTCAACACTCACATTGATAAAAAAATATTTTATTACGTAAGAGAGTATTGGGGAGAATAAGTATGGCAAAACCCAATGATATACATGAATGAAAATGTCATAATGAAAGCTCATTATTTAATTTTCAAAACATTGTTGCAACTGACAAACATTCCAAGACATTGTATACATAATATGATTATAGAGATATTATGAATAAAGAGGGGGAGATAATCAAAACCTAAACGACCAACATGGGAAGTAGAATTATAATTGTAATATTTTATGTTTAAGTTACTTGTATTAAGACCTTTGGTAAGGAATTAAGATTTCTGCCAAGCAGAGCACATATATCATTTTGTTTGCTCTTCAGAGAAAACAAATGAGGTCACAGTTTGTTATTCCCTCATTTGCTGGACTAAGGAACCAATTCTTAGAACAATGAAGTCCTCTGCCTTAAATCACCCAGCCTTTGCATGGCAGAGCCAGGTTTCATACATGATGTATGCATGAAATACTATGCTAGGAAAACCAGTAGAATTTAATGTGATCCAAGATGGACAACCTGAGGAAAGATTTTCAGAGATGTGAAATGGTAATGTGCCTGAGAAGCTCAAGAATCATGAGATTTGGTGGACTGGTGGACTGGAAAGAAAACAGAGAGGCACAGCTTTCCAATGGGTGAAAGAATACATGTTGGAAAGGAGTATAGGACCCGAAAGGACACTGCACTGCATTGTATGAAATTTTTGACCCGTCCGGCCCAAGGACAGAACTCGAAGCCCTGTAATCCCATAGAAACACACAGAGGCTTTTATTAACTACATTCTGTTTGGCCTATGGCTCAGGCTTATTGCTAGCTAGCTCTCGAAGCTTAACTCAACTCACTTTTATTAATCTATCTTGCCATGTGGGGCTTAGCTGTACTCTATTACATCTTGCTTCTTGGGCAGCTGGATTACATCTCCCCTGACCCCACCCTCCTCCCTCTGTATCTATGCTTGAATTTCCCACCTGCTTCTAAGATGCTCTGCCATAGGCCAAAACAATTCCTTTATTATCTAATAGTATTCACAGCATAAACTAAAACATCCCACATCAGCACTGGAGGACATAGCAGGAAGGCTGGACTAGACCCTGACTGAGGGAGTTGGGCGGAGGTCACTCAAAGAAGTGGCAAGTTGCTGGGCAGTGATGGACAAGCCTTTGAATTCCAGCACTTGGGAAGCAAAGGCAGGAGGAGCTCTGTGAGTTCAAGGCCAACTTGATCCACAGAGCAAGTTTTAGAACAGCCAGGGCTACACAGAGAAACCCTATCTCAAGAAACAAAAACAAAACAAAAAAGATGTGTCAAGTTTAGAATATCAACCAACCCAACAGAAGCTGGCAGAGTAGACAGGCAGCCGAGAGACCGGGGACACTTCAATTAAGAGATTACGAGGTTTTTCTCCTTAAAGAGAAGGGATTTTTAGCCAGTAATTTTTTATTCAAATGTGGACTTTCTGGATGGCTGTCTCCATATAACCAAAGGCTAACCTAAATTACAAGGCTCATGATTGATGAGCCCAGATGTTGTCTTCTTCTCTTTGTTGAATCCAGTTCACAGGAACAAGCAGACATGATGACCATTAGTCCAAGGCCAGTTTTCCTACAGTCAGTTGCAAGAAGCAGATGGCACAGGAGGTAAAACAAATATAAGACATTGAGACAGATGGAAGCAAGAGATCTTTAAGAGGAACGCGGAGATCACAGTCGGGAGTGAGAAAACTTTCTAGTCCTACAACCTATCATAAAAACCTATCCCTTAACCCTAAAATCAACAGAGACATTACAATCCTTGGCTCTGAGACCCACAAATTTAAAGTCTGTTCACCTTTGAAAGGCTCCATCTCCTTATGGAAAAGTCCATTTTCAAATCACAGTGTTATTCCTACCACGATATTCCTAGTGGCTTTTGTGTTATGCCCCTGAGTGCCCTTGTTTATATCTGCAACACTTTTAAGACCAGGTTGGACTATAAAGTGGTTCTTCCCAACACTGAAATATTTCTAAATGTAAACAATGCAGCCTGCATTTCATGGAGCCCAACCAAATCTTTAAAAGCTAGAACTTTCCTGGCAGCACTCTCAGTTACTCTGCCAACTTCTGAAACATGCTTAACATCTCCATCTAGTTTTTTCAGGATGAAAATGTGCATTATCTAAGTACTTCAACAATAAGATATGTAAACAAGATAATGTGGGAAAATCCTCTTAGAGTATGAATTCCATGAATAAGACAGCAAGAGGCCATGATCTCAGCAGTCCATTTTCCACAAAGGCATCTTACATACATAATTTAATACAGGACATATTACAATAAAGATAGAAGTACTCCTAATTGTTTATATTTTAATTTAATTTTTGGTTATATGTTTTCACATACATACATGAATGTGTATGTATATATTATTGTATGTGCACCATATGAGTGCCTGCTGACCTTGTCAGAAGAAGGCAACCCATCCCCTGGAACTAAAGTTACAGGTGGTTGTGAGCCACCATATGGGTCCTGGGAACTGAGCAATAACAAGTGCTCTAAACCACTGAGCCATCTCTCCAATCAGTTTATATATTGCTTTAAAACTGTTCCTGGATTATATGCACTGGGTGTTTTATACTATGTCAGACTGTGTTCTAATATTTTGCATCTTTGAGCTGATTTAATATTTGAAAGAACCAGTGAGGTCATTGTTATCCACAGGTAAACAAACTAAGACATAACAAATGCAAAGTATCCTTCTCAGGCCCCAGGTTTTTTATTTTTTTCTTCTGAGACAGGGTTTCTCTGTGTAGCCCTGGCTGTCTTGGCACTCATTCTGTAAGCCAGGCTTTCCTAGAACTCACATGTCTCTTGAATACTGGAATTAAAGGTGTGCACCAGGGGCTGCTAAAGGTCAGCTTTTATGGGAAAAACCTACAATTTAAACAGGAAGCTACTTGTTTGGGTGAACAGGGTCTTCCTATGTAGCTCAGGTTGGCTTCAAACTCATAATCCCGTTTCATTATCCTCAGGGCTGGGATTGCAGGTCTTTTGTACTACGCCCATCACACTGTATGTTTCATTGTTGCTTTGTTTGTTTCCAACATGAAAACTATGAAGTTTGGTGTTACATCTCTGTCATTTAAAGCACAAAAATATGACTGGAAATGTAATATATTTACAAAATAATACAATTACATTGGGTGAATAGCTAGGTACGTGCTATATTAGTACAAAGAGCATGACATAATTAATACTTGTGTAACATATTTTTCATACAGGCAGTGACAAGCCCTGTAAGGCTGGTTCTGACATGGAACATACACTTGGGATTTCACTCTTGGCACAGTGACATTAAAATTGTAAGCACAGAGTGTTTTTCCATAATAGCTGTAACTATTCAATTAGTTCTAGAGTTTATAAAGTTAACCAGATAATTAGTTGAGAATTAAGAATTAAGCATGCCGAGAAATAAACAATGTGGTTTAGTGGGTTTTTTTTGTTTTTTTTTTTTTTTAACTGAAGAATAGAATGACTCATGAATTTAGTCCCAAAATGTGGGAGATGGAGGAAGGGAGATTGCAATTTGAGGACAGACTGAGATACAGAGTGAGCCAAAAAAAAAAAAAAATAGCGAGTACTGGAGGAATAAATATCAATTGTTGCCCTTGCTAAATATCCATATGGCTGTCCACAAACATCTATAACTCAAGTTCCAAGAAACTCAGGCCCTTCTTCTAACTCCTTCCCTCCCCCCAGATATACAAATAAACATGCAGGCAAACACTCATAAAAGAAGTAAATAAAAATGTTTCTAAGAAACAAGAGGGATGTAGGTCGGTGGTAGAGCACTTGCTTAGCACATTCGTGTGGATACATACATAGCACAACCCTGGTGTTTTACACTGAAGAGGGATGGTTTACAGTAGTTAGTAACATAAAGGAATATGTGAGAAGAAGCCTTTGACTGGAAAGACAGTCTACTGAGCACTCAGATCTTTTTGTTTTTTGTTTTTTGTTTTTTTTAGTTTATTTATTTATTAGGTACACAGCATTTTATCTGCATTGACTGCAGGCCAGAAGAGGGCACCAGAACACATTACAGATGGTTGTGAGCCACCGTGTGGTTGCTGGGAATTGAACTCAGGACCTCCAGAAGAGCAGTTAGTGCTCCTAACCTCTGAGCCATCTCTCCAGCCTGAGCACTCAGATCTATCTCAAACTAACTCTGTTCTTTCCTCATCCTTCATTGTGTGGTGACCCCACATTCATTTTCTATATCTCATTGCCTGCCCTTCTCTCCTTCCAAGGAACAGAACTTTGTTTCAAATGGTCTGGTAACTGACCCCTGGAGTTTGAGTGTTAACCTTTTCATGTCTACTTATCTATTACTATAACTCAGATCCCATGGCTCATAAATTGATACTCTAAATCATTATGTGCATCTACCAATCTGTCCAGGATTATTGAGTTTTTTAAGGCGGTGAAAATCAGAACAATGTCTTTTGGGTCTGGAAAAATTACAGAATATTCTTTATTTACTACTTTTTGTAAATTAAAATGTTCTATCTAGATTCTTTAAAAAAAAAAAACTTTATTTATTTATTTGCCTTGGTGTTTTGCCTGGAACTGGAACTACAGACAGTTGTGAGCTGCCATGTGGGTGCTAGGAATCGAACCCAGGTCCTCTGGAAGAGCAGACGGTGCTCTTAACCACTGAGCCATCTCTCCAGCCCCTCTATCTAGATTCTTACAGGGTTTTTGCAATTAAAATGTCATATGTGTTTATCCATATTTATATGTGACAGTATTAAGTTAAAACTAGAGATAATTGTACTTGAACATTAGAAATTGTATTTGCTCATGTACCTCATCCACTAGGTACACTTGAACCCTACTGAACACATCAAATCTTACCCTCAGAATAAATCAGATTTTTAATAACCTAGTTTCATAGTCACCCATCCAACTCATCATTATGCTGATATATAATGATACCAATTATATTTTATTAACATTAAATTTGTTTATTCTAACAATGTCTACATTTAAAGTTGTTTTATTAACATACTTCTTAAAATGAAGTATAAGTAGGTAAAGCCTTGCAATATGAACTTATCATTTAAATGTAAAATGACAGGCAACATCACTTATATTTTTCTTACAAACAAATAGACCTGACATTTAAGTCAGCCTGATATTTAAGAGCTAGAAATGCATTCTAAACTCACACAAGAGTATTCCACTTTTCTGCAAGTAGGTTAGCATTTTTCTTTTCTTCCAAAAGACTATTTTTTAAAAGATTTATGCCAGGCAGTGATGACACACACCTTTAATGTCAGTACTGTAGAGGCAGAGGCCAGCCTGACCTACAGAGTTCCAGGACAGCCAAAGCTGATAGAAAACCTACCTCAAAAAACAAAAGAAAAGAAAAACAAAGTGAAACAAAAACCCAAATAGTAATAATAAATAAAGATAAAGAAGATTTAATTTTTAATGTGTTTTGTGTTTGCCTAAATGTATATCTGTTGTCAGGGTGCCAAATCCCCTGGAAGTAGAGTTTTAGAGAGTGGTCATGTGGGTGGTGGAAACTAAACCCTGCTCCTCTGGAAGAACAGCTGAGCTCTTAACCACTGAGCCATCTCTCCAGCCACCTAACTAAAACCCCTGAATTAGGAGGATAAATTAATGAAATTTCCATCGATGTTAAGTACTTCTTTTCTGTGATGGGTCCTCTCCTTGCCAGTATTGCCACCACACATCATCCTTTGCTATCTAATAACTGCTTTTTCAGCAGGGCAGAGTAGTCTCCTTTTGATCATTTTTCCAAAATAACCTTATCTCCAACCTGGCAATCACCAGCTCCATACACAGGGCTCTCAGCCTTTGCTCCAAGACTTCTTAGCAAGGTGCAAGCCAGAAAAGCAGGTACCAAAGAGATGAAATGGAATTGTCCTGCTCTGTAGAACCTTAGGTCATTCAATATCTTAAAAGGACTGGAGCCCTCTACTTCTTTAATAGTTATTTCTGAAGTTTTCCCAGCTTAATTTATACACCGCACTGGGATTCCATAATGGATGTCTTAGACATAGCCATTAACACAACAAACTAAACACTATTAGGCAAGGTGAAAGTCGCGTGTATTATTTTTAATTCCAGTCCTCTCATTAAATAGTCTTGACATGTGATATAATGCCCTGTTTACTGCAGAACAAATTCCTTTAAAAGTTAGTGTTAAAAATTCTAGCCCTAAGAAGAACATCTCACCCTTGACTAATAGACTCTTAGATGTCTTTTTTTTTCTTTTTTTTTTTTTAAAAAAACTTTATTTATTTATTTGCCTTCTTGGTGTTTGCCTGGAACTGGAACTACAGACAGTTGTTAGCTGCCATGTGGGTGCTGAGAATCGAACCCGGGTCCTCTGGAAGAGCAGACGGTGCTCTTAACTGCTGAGCCATCTCTCCAGCCCCCCTTTTTTTTTTCAAAGATAGTATATTGGTAGAGAACGAAAATACTTTTTGGATAATTCGGGATAAATATTCCCAAGTTGTAAGTCTAACACTTTGAATTGCATAAATTCCATTTTTAAGATGAAAATAAATTTTGGTGTTTGAGAAGGAGGAAGGAACTGAGGTAAGTTTTGGTTCAATTATGATACTGGCTCATTTATTCCTCTTGGTGTATAACTCCACAATTTAGTACTTTGTCAGTGGAGACAGGAAGGACAGAAAGGTCAAGGGCAGCCTTTGCTACAAGTGATTTGAAGCCAATCTGGGATACATGAAACTTGGTCTCAAAAGACAAGTAAACAACAAAAGTCTTTCTAATCTAAAATTCTTACTTAACAGCTAGGCAGCAGTAGTGCACACCTGTAATTCCATTACTTGGGAGGAAGGCAAAGACAAGCTGATTTCTGTGAGTTCAAGGCCAACCTGATCTACAAAGCAAGTTCTAGAACAGCCAGAGCTATTACATAGAGAAGCCTTGTCTTGAATAAAAACTTCAACTAAAACTTTAAATATTAAAAATTGGTTTCCTGGACAGGATTAAATAGACTTTAATTTTACATGGGTATAAAAAATTGCCTGTAAACTCCCAATAAGAAGTGCCTATTTTATTGTACAGAAGGGAGGGATGTCTAATGAATAGTTGAGAGACCTGTGTTCTGGTCTTTGTTCTATTGCTAGCTAAATGCCAGAGATTCAGTTAATCTCTCATGAAAATCATAATACATTTCCCCAATAAACTCATATTCCTCTTACTTATTACTTTATCCTCTTATGATAACAATTCTCTCATCCTCACTCCCAGCTGAAGGAATTGCCCCTACTTTCCTGAAGAAGTATTCCCACCAGCCAGCACTGCTTATCTACCCCTCTTTACACAGTGCCCTCATTTCCTAGACCTGTGGATGGATGACCATGTTCCTGATCAAGGCCTTTTCCCTTTTCTCCCTTAAGCAGATGTTGCCTTAGCAATGCTTCTTCTGCATCATCAACACTTTCCTGGCCACTGGATTTCTTTCTTATTCACTCCCTCTGGAGGAAAAGTACCCTGCAATTTTTCCCATTCTAAAGCATTCATGCTCTATAACAAACCTCACTGGAAAGTTTATCTAATGTCTCTAATCTCATTTTGTCTTCAACACTCACCCAGGCAGTTTTATATTCTCAGTTCCCAAATGATTCTCAGTTCTCACATTCAGTCCTTCATGAATGGTATTCAACATCGTGGATCACAACCTTCTAGAAAGATCCGTTTCATCTGCTTCAGATGGTCCATACTTGAGATTTTTTTCCTCTTATCTTTTTGTACTTTTCTTCCTTAAAAACAAACAAAAATTGGAAGTTCACTCTAAATACTGAAACCTATGGTTTGGAGTACCTGAGCTTGTTCTTTTGTCTTAGATTCATAATTTAAATCTTACCTCTGAGTAAATGACTTTGATTTGCTTTCTGATTCTAAACACTGGACCTCCCAAGAGCTGCAGAACTATGGTTCCCTTCTTAGATGAATGTGGGTCAGTATAGTTAACTTCTCCACAGCTGAACTCACAGCTTCTACTCCACATGGCCAATCTGTCTAATGCCTTTTTCCACCTTAGTTGAAATTTTATTTTTCCATTAAATTTAGCTGAAAAAATGTATTGTCATGGTTGATTTCTCTTTGTCAGGATCTCTCATGCTATACCCTATAATTATGTTTCTTCATCTTTTCCTTAAATCTATATCCAAAGTTTCACCACATCTTAGCAACCTTGCCTCTAATGCTGTTCCTTATGACATCATCTATGCCTGGATAATTACAACTGACATTTATTTGTTTATTTACTTATTATTTATTTTACATCTTCACCCCAGTTTCCATTCCTCCCAGTCCCTCTTTCACTTCCTATATGCCCTCCCCCAAATATGCTTCCTGTGTTGCTATTCAGAAAAGGACAGGCATCCAGTGGATATAAGCAAAACATGGCATATCAAGTTGAAGTAAGACTAAGAACCTTGTCATGTATTAAGGCTGGGTGAGTCAAAACTATATGAGGAGGAAGAGGATCCCAAAAGCTGGCAAAAGAGTTAGAGACAGCCCCAGCTTCCACTGTTAGGAGACCCACAGGAAGACCAAGCTACACAACTGTCACTTATATGCAGAGGTCCCAGGCCAGTCCCATGCAAGCTCCCTGGTTATATGTTCAGTCTCTGTGAGCTCCTATGAGGCACAATTGGTTGATTCTGTGGATTTTCCTGTGGTGTCTTTGACCCCTCTGGTTCCTACAATCCTTCCTCCCTCTCCTCAGCAAGATTCCCTGAGCTTCACCTAATGACTGGCTGGGGGTCTCTGATTCTGTTTCTACTGGTACAACTGACTCTTAATGGTTTCCTTTACTATGCCTTTCCTTCCTTCAACCTGTCTTCTGCACAAATAAAAGCTATGATTGTATGCTTCTGTGATAAGTAGACCCTTACCAGACATCTCACTCAAAGTTAAAGCCAATGTCTTCAATCTTGACCTCTGAGGTCCTGTATGATTGGCCCTCCTCCATTTCTGTGTATCTCAGGTTCTAGCTGCACTTTCTCTACCCACTGTGTGCTATACTGACCTCATGTGTTCCTCAGCACACCAGAAACATTTACAGCTCAGATTCTTACAAGTTCCTAAGCCAGAAATGACCTTTCCCAAAGAATCTACCTCTCTTGTAACCTTTGTTTAAAAATTGCCTTCTGACCAGGCAGTGGTTGTGCATGCCTTTAATCAGAGGCAGATGGATCTCTGTGAGTTCAAGACCAGCCTGGTCTACAGATGGAGTTCCAGGACAACCACAGCAACACAAAGAAACCCTGTCTTGAACAAGCAATTAATTAGCTAATTAGCTAAAAATAAAAAATAAAAATTGCCTTCTGGGCTGAGTATGTGGCTCAGTTGGTATGTGTTTTCCTAATGTGTCAAAGCCCTAAAATTTGACTCCCAGCACAAGAAGAAGAAAGTCTAGCACTCTAGAAGTAAAGGCTGAAGGACCAGAAGTTGAAGGTTATCCTCAACTACTTAGCAAGTTTGAAGCCAGCCTGGGCTACATGAGCCTGTCAAAAAGAAAAAAAAAATATGTAGAACTTTGGATGCTTTTGAAACATATGTGTGAAAATGTTGACTATATATGCTTCCCCAAAACAGAATAAAGATCTAACTATAGTCAGAGGGATATAAACAGTCACAGTCTGTAGTGATATAATAAATGTCCTAACTTGGGACCTCCTGCTCTTGCTGGGGAGGAGGTAAAGACATGTGGAGAAGAGAGAGTAACTGGACAGGGTGGGAGGGGGAAGGGAACTTGAACAAGGATATACACAGATAAGAAATATGACTTTATTCATAATAAAAAAAGCATCTTGAATGAGAAGAAAAAGCTGAGGGCAGATAATGTTCATCCCCTAAAGACCATATTTCTCATTATGATATTTCTCAAATTTTGAGTTGAAACACATTGCAAAAGGAAGCAGAATTCCATGTGGTCAAAGACAGATTTTGGAGACAAAAATTTCTAGATTTAAAATCTAGCAACTTCATTTATGATCTGTGTGACCATGTGAACATTGTATCTCTGTGCCTCAGTTTCCTCTTCAGCAAAAAGAAAATAACAATAATTGTATTATAATTGTTGTAAGAATTAAATATTTTAATAGTTAAAACATTTCTGGAATATAAGTTTGTAATATATGTGTTCTTAAAATATATTTTAAATGAAAAAGAGAAAGCATTGCTGAGCTATCTTTAATGTTTATATACATAAATATACCTAAATATAAATTCAATGTTAAGGAACTATACTCATACATTATAATATAGACATTGCCTATCAGTTAGTCAAATATAAAGAAAATTCTAAAGCAAGTTAAAAGTTACAGTCCTAGGGCTGGAGAGATGGCTTAGCCGTTAAGAGCACTTGTTACTCTTGCAGAGGACCTGAGTTCAATTCTCAGCACTCACATGGTGGTTCACAACTATCCTTAACTTCAGTTCTAGGGTGTCCAGTGCCCTCTTTTGACTTCTGTGGGCACCAAGTACACATGTAATGCAGTACAAACATGCAATGAAAACACATATAAAATGAATAAATCTAATTTTTAAAGTTATAATGTTAATTTAATATATGATTAACTTAGTTAATAATCTGTGTTACCTTGGCCACAACTAAATTGCTATTCTCAGCTGATACAGCTGGTCTCAGTGCATCAAGTTGCCTTGGCCACAACTAAATTGCTATTCTCAGCTGATACAGCTGGTCTCAGTGCATCAAGTTGGGAAACAGAAGATGCAGGCTGCTGCTCAGTTCTCTTTCTTCGTTTATAGTCTAGGATTCCAGCTAGGAAATGCTGCCACTCATCATGAAGGAGTCTTTCCAACTCCATGTAATCATGTAATCAAGTTAACTGCCCATAGGCATTCCCAGAGACCGATCTCCCAGGGGTTTCTAGATTCTGTGAAGTTGATAATTAACATTAATTGTCCAATATAGTATTGCACAGATTTAAGTTTCATTTTCAAAATTTATAAACTTTTTGCTATGTATCTATCTATCATAATCAACAAAACCTGCCTGGTCAGCACTTGACTGGGATCTTATCCTCACAAACACTGAGAATGCACGCATGGCTTAAATCCTGTAACCTCAGGATCAGGAGACCAGTTAATCAAGATGTGCAGGAAACAGAGCAGGGCGAGCAGCCAGAGTTTGGGAACAGAGGTTAGTATTGCCAGTTGCTCCTACCAACTACAAGCAACAAATATGCATATTACATGTGAAGCCAGGCTGGATTAAAATCCTAAGCAAAAGAACTTAGTTTTTCTTCAGTGTAATTTCTTCAGAAAATTAATCATTTTACTTCATAATGAAATCTGATAGTTATGGGGCAGATCTGGACAGCTGAGTTAACATGGTTTTAGCTGCCATCTAGGTGGAATAAACAACTGCATATGTACTTTGTTTATACCAAGCCTTGGTACCAAACAGGTGTCCCAGAGTCCCAGAAGTAGTGAATCATAAACATAGGACATTTTTTTCTGTTAGCATTTTCAGCTACTAAATAATAATGGACCAGAGACTGCAAACCTTACTTTAAGAATTCTAGACTTGGGGCTGGAGAGATGGCTCAGAGGTTAAGAGCACTGACTGTTCTTCCAGAGGTCCTGAGTTCAATTCCCAGCAAAACCACATGGTGGCTCACAACCATCTATGATGAGGTCTGGCGCCCTCTTCTGTAAAACTGTATGCATAATAAATAAATAAATCAAAAAAAAAAAAAAAAAAAA